>VZTU01009623.1:307448-347388 GCA_013400835.1 Zapornia atra
TTTTTTTCCTGGTAAGAATTTACAGACTTATTTTTCCTTAGGTAGCACATTATCTTTATGTCCTCCACAGAAATAGCAGGAGCTTAGTACTTTCTATAGCAGGCCTGCAAAACAGACACAGTGTTCTAATCTGATAAATTAAGAGATTGCTTGCGTCATAAGACACTCTGGAATAGATTTCAAGCATTGAGATTTTAGAACATTACATTAGGATGTCAGGTTCTTCTCTGTTCTGCCCCAACCACCTCAGAGAGCTTTTCTGTCTCCTGGGGGTGTGGGTGGATTAAAAAGGGAAACCTCTGAAGCTGTGATCCGTTTTGCATTTGGCCAGCATTGCAGAGGCATATGGGAACATGCAGTGGCTACGCAGGAACTAGATGTCCTTGAGCCTGTCCCTGGGGGCCCATGGTGAGACTCCCGTTCACATTGCAGATCAGGATCTCCAGAGCAAAATGCTGGATTTCATCTTAGCACTTCTAAAAGGAATAACATTTTAATGATATGTGCTATTGGTGTAATCCTTCCAAAATGGACAAAGATTTATATATTTCATGTGAGGACAGGATTCCTTAGGGGATGACTCATTGTTTTAGTCTGGAATAATTCCAGTGGGAACCTTTTTCAGAACTGCTTGATACATACCTTACATGGTCTTAGTTTGGGATTTTTTTTGTCTTTCGTTTTGTCTGATAAAGTGTGTGCTTGGCCTATTAAAATCAAACTGTCTCTTTCCCTTCCGAGTCAAACCTAGTTTGTATTTACCAAGACCTTAAATGGAGAGGGAGTGTGTGTGTGTATATATAAATATGCATATACATAAATATGTTTATGTATGTGTACGTATATACAGGGGAGAAAAAAAGAACTGGGTCTATTGCAAAGGCAGAGTTTATCTTTTAATAAAGGGGTGAATTGTGCATTAAACATATCTTTTCACATCTTAGTTTGAACCCAAAGGCAACAATTGCCAGCGTAACTGCTTCCATTTATAGAAGTAATTCAGTACTGTAGGTTGTGGGACTGTACTGATACTGTGGCCTGTGAACAGTGAATTAACTGCCAAGGGAACTGGTACAGACTTGTATCATCTGACATGAAAGCAGACCATCTTCACTCATCCTCATGATCTCGGTCATGTATATTTTATCCCCTTTTTAAACTGACATTGTCCCTGCTGTGAATCAGAGCAGTCAAGAGGGCTCTGTAGCATGATAAAAATGAACTGGGAAGCATAGTCACCCTAGGGAATCATATAAGGTGGTCCAGCAAAGGGCCCTCTTCATCAAGCATTTAGGGTGATCAGTCCCATTTGTTACTCTTTTCCTGAAGACCAGTAAAACGTTTGCTTTCAATCATTGCGGACCACCCTTGATCTCTGTGACTTTTCACTAATGATAAGAGAATGACAGTACCATGCCACCAGTGGCTTCTGTTCTCTTGACTCCTCATCTCCTGGAAGCGTGGATGGAGTAGCAATGGTCAGAATTTCTTCAGAGATCCCTGACCTTTCTGCCTATTTATAACTTGTCTCATCCTTGATCCCTGACTGCGGGTGCAAAGACTGGATAGATATTGTTGGTGAAGCCTGAGGCATAGAAGGCATTGACTACCTCAGCCTTACCTGTATCTGCTGTTGCTAAAAGTCACCCATCCCATTCACAGTGGTCCTGTCCCGATTTTCTTCCTTTTGCTACTGATGTGATTCAAGAAGCTTTCATAGGTCCTGACGTGTCTTGCCAGTTTTGACTCTAGTTGAGCCTTGGCTTTCCTAAAACCAACCTTATGTGCCCAAGCATTGTTTCTAAGTTCGTCCTTTGTAGCTTATCTTCTCTTCTACCTTCCCTTATGTATGTGCAAAAAGTATGACATTTTGCACTGAAACTCTGCCAGGATTTCCCAGTTTAGCCACGCTGGTCCACTGATATGTCTACTTGTTTCCCTAAGCACAGAGGTGGAGCTTTCTTCAGCTTGAGAGGAGCTTGTCTCCGAAGACAGCCTTAATCTTTCAGGGCTGTTGCCCACAGGATGCTCCCTACAAGTTCCCTACATCAGACATCATCTGATCTCCTGAGGTTCAGGGTCTATACTTTGCTACTTGCTTTCCTTGTGTTCCGTGGGATCTTGAAGTCTGCTGTATACTGGTACAGGTGAAAAGTATTACTTTTACATGTGGGCCAAAACGGTTAAAGTTCAATTAAAACATCTCAAATATCAGTTGCAAATGTTGGGTTTTCAGTATGGAGATCTTCCTGTGCTTTATGGAAAATGGTGACTGAGGAAAAGAAATTTCAGAAATCTATCCCAAAAGAAACAAAGAAAACACTAGTGTCAGTCCACTAGCCGTAACTATAAAAATATTTCCAGTCCTGGGGACCAAAAGACAACAGGTTACAAGATTTCGGGTTACATGATTCAAGTTTGGAAGATTTCATCATCATTGGGTCTGTATGAGAGCCCCAGCCCTGATTTGGTCATGAAACCAAACCCCAAACCGCCGACTAAACCTAATTTAGATCTGGATCTAAACACCCACTTCCTTTTCCATCATTTCCAATCAAAACAGGTTTCAGTTTGGGTTGGTTTGGGTTCTTGGTGAAATCTCTTGTTTGGTTATTGTTAACTTTTTCTCCCATCACTATCTGTGATCTAAAAAAGAAAAAAAAAAAAAGAGGCCCAGCCAAAAAACCCAAAACAATCCCCCTTCCTCTTCACAGGCAGCATGTTTCTAGTAACCAAAACCACTGTCAACAAACAAAAGTAAGGCAAAACAGTGGTGGTTTCCTACCCCTTGCTTTTATAGTTATTAATTATATTTGGCTTTGGTCCTAAACTGAGATGTAAATATTTCATAAATCAGGTGAATTTGTTGGGTTTATAATTACATTTTATTGAATAAATGATAGAGTGTATTTAAGTGGGCGTAGAATCTACCCAAAGATTTTATGTGGTTGTGTTAGCAGCCTGTTACTGATGTGTTCATTAAATCTGTCGTGCAGATAAGGATTAAGTAATTTCTCCCTCCGAGTATTGTGACTCTAAAAAGCAAACCTTGGACTTGCTAACGCACATCAAACTTAAGGCTCAGTCTTGGGGAGAGCCTGGTGTACCTAAATTGCAATGATTTAGTTTAAGAGTAGAAGCATGTGATGGTCAGTGCAGAATTAGATTTATCATTCTTGTTTGGGTTTGTTTCTTCTTCAGTAGTATACCCTTAGGGAAATCTCTTGAGTTTTCAGTATATTGAAAAAATGAATCTCAAGTTTTTCTTTTCTTGAGCCTCAGACTAAATCAGACTACTGAAAGTAGCTACAAAAAGAGAAAGTCCAACAGAGAACCTGCCTCTGATCTTCCTGCAGCTAAACACCTTTGTTTACAAACCTTTCATAGCTCCTGTCCTTAGACCAATATATGAAAAAGGTGCTTCCTGTGTCAGAAATCTGACTGATGATGTTCTTACCTGATGCCTAGTCTCAAGTGACCACCAGTAATGAACTTTCTCAGCAGTAAGGACCTAATTTCTGAGATCAACCTGTGCCATGTTTTTCATCCAGAACAATTCTTCAAATTGCTGAGCTTGTCACCTGAATGATACAGGATGAAAAATAAAAGAGAAATAATCTACCTTTAGAGCCAAGATGATTGTTAAGCTTTTTCTTTTTTATTTGTCTTTATACAAATGAATGGAATACTTGGTAACTGAATAACACTCTATGGCTTTGTAAGGAGTGTTTGTAGGTTAAATGCATGATTTCAAAGGCTTTTTATCCCATTATTGTGGCAATCCCCCCAGAACAGTAAAATGGATTCTCTAGAGGTAATCATCCCCAAGACTGATATCTTCAGAGTATTCAAAAGATCAGAAAATGTGCTTCAATTGCTTCTATTTATTTGAAGAAATTTAAGAGTTATTACACTGGTGAGGAACAAAAACACAGTAGGCAAGAGATATAATGTAACATACCAGAGGAAACCATGTGGAAACCCAAACTATCATTGCAGGTGTAAAGTGATTAAGTACATGTAGACCCTGTCTCTTCCCAAAACAGGTGCAGGAAGCAGTCTAGTTTTGTACAAAGCCTTCTCTTACCCAGTATGGTGCAGAAGGGACTCTGGGTTAGTCTAGGTAAAGTATTAGTCTGTGGTATGAGTACAAGAAATAAGGAGGGGGATGGGAGGGCAGAACTGAGTATCCTGGTGGTTCTTAGTGGGATACAACTTAAATGCCATCCTGTACTCCCTAACTGCACCATCTAACCTTCACACAACAGCATCAGTGTGAAACTCAAAATCTTCTTTATTCAGAATAGAGGGAGCAGCTGTTTGTTTGGGCTCCGTTCTGATTTGCATTTTGAGCGAGCCATCTCTTAGCTTGGTGGACTTCAAGAGAGCAAAAAATCAGAGCACACAAAGCACTGCAACTATCTGCTGCTCAGACAGAGGCACTGAATACAGGAAGCCAATGATTTGTTTTACATGACAAATTCATCTGAACTATAAAGCATTTTTTCAAAATTATGATTTTTACAGTCTCAGACAGTGTTTACATACACAATACTGGTCTGTGTGCAGACAGAGGCTGGCCTTATGCCAAATGCCTACAAACTGAGAACCCCATCCTCAGCTGGTACGTATCACTGTAGCTCTATTGACTTCAATGAACTGGCACCAGTTTACATTAACTGAGGAGCTGTTGCATTATCTGGAACGATTTCTTTTTTATCCTTCCTTTTTCTTTTTTTTTAAATGAAAAGCATGGAAATGTCATTCTTATTTGCTCAGAGAAGTCCTTATTTGGGAGATCTACCTCTTCTCTTTTGATTATATTCTTTCTTTTCTCTTTAGATTATTCCCATGTCTATCCAATTTGATATATTCATTCTAATTTTCTAAAAGTAGCATGTTAGGGGTGCCTTATGCTTCCTGACCAGGTCCTGATGGATTCTCATACAATTTTGTAACTTAAAATTGCACTGCTGCAGAGTAATAATTCCTTACCCTGTGATTAAAGTATGGATTATATCATTGAAGCAGTATCCCTTTCACATAAGCATATCCCACAAAAGGGCAATCAAATGAGTATTTTTGGTCGTTTCCCAGGGGCTCGTGGCAGCAGTGGCTGAGGGGAGACGGCTGCTCAAAACCAGGAAAAAGAAAAGTATTTTTCTCCCAAATTTAAGTTCTGTCAAGGCTATATATAATAAAATGAAAGCTGCTTCAGTCTGTAATGCTGTTAGCTAAAATGGGTAGAGGTCTGAAATCAGCTTTGTCAACACGCTGCTTTGGCCCAGACAAGTCCATTTATATTTATACCTTCCAGACCTGTCCTTTCACTTAGGAACTGGTCCAACCTGGGAAAATATTTCCTTTACATAAACATTTCTTCATAGGTCAGCTCCATGTTCAGCGGGTCTCTCACAAGTGAGAACCTTTTCCTTCCTGAGTTGATGGAAGTGTTCTAATCCAGAAAATTCTGTGGAATTGCTTAAGGGATGTTTCATATTGTTCATTAATTTCTTTTTAAAAACTTGTTTGGACTCCTTGTCAAAAGGCTTTCTTTCTTAATTGTGGTGATGTTGTCTTGTCCTTCAGAAGAGAGATACTTTGGATATCTTCTCTGCTGGACATAAAAATCCTGCTTTATCTTCATCTTAGCTGTAATAATTTTGGACATTTTCCAATTGTAAATAAACTTGCAGTAAGCAATGAGTGTTTGAAGATGGACTTCATGTCTAATGTTGCTTGAATGTCTGATTTTTTTTTTCTTCATAATCTTTTGTTACTCTCTTACCTACCCTGTATTTTCTCATGCAGTCATCTTGAGTCATGTAGCCACAGTCTGGCCAGATGTTCAGAAGAGCTCAGCTTCCATTATGGCATTGAATGAGTAGCCAGGTTTTGTAAGGTGCCCACTGTGTGTCTGAAATGGGGGTTGGACTGGATGATTTCTTGAGGGTCCATTCCAACCCCTACAATTCTGTGATTCTGTGAAATGAGAGTTTTTGGGCAATGTAAAATCTTGAAAATCAACATCAGTTACATGCCTGAACTGGAATTGAATTCTTTTCAAAAGTGAGTCTCCTCTAAAGTGTTATTTCCTTAAAACTAAAGGCATGGAAACAAATTCCTAGATATAAGGAGTCCTGGAAAAAAAAGTGACTGTTGACAACATAACAATTCACTCATTTCCTAACTTCACAGGTCATGTACTGTATTTTAACTTAAACAATAAGGCCATTGTTCATATGGGAAAACAGGCACAGTTTGTATAAAGGTTAAAAGACTTAAAAGGTTAAAGACTGGTTTGGTTTTGGCAAACTCTGATTAGCTTCTCTCAGGTGAAATGTGGAGGTTTCCTTGGTCTGGCATTTTGCAGAGCTCTTTGCTGGAGTGCCTACAGAAGAGATGAGAGGCAGCTGATTTACTGTGACTTGGTTCTTCACAATGTCCAACCTCTCCTTATTGTTTCCTTGTGCTGTATCAAGCCCTCCTGTTTTCATTTATGTTGTAAACTTTGCAGGGAAGGGACTGCCTCCTTCCCATTTGTTCTTACAGTATCTTATTCCACACAAGCCAGAGAGCATCCAAAAGCCTTCTTGTCCTTCGTAACACTTTTATAGATACAAAGAGGTTTTGCAGTGTTATAAAGAGGATGCAAGGATCAAAATCCTGGGAATTTCAGTGGAATTGACTGCTTAACTGCCCTTCAGAGCCTCTTGTCTCTGCTCTTCCAGCTGCCAGACAGCTTGGGGTGGGAGTTTTTATGAAGTCGCTCTCTGAAGCCTGTTTCTTGAAGGGACTTTGGATCAGGACTTTGGTTCTCCAGCCACTTGGATTTCTCAGTGTCTGAGAGGAACTGTGAGGATCGCTCCACAACAAAAAGTACTTGTGTCACTATTGATAAAGTACTGCTAAAAGTTGCAGCAGTTCTCCCTGCTCAGCTAAGTTCATCTGGTTTTCTCTATAGAATATATTGCAAATGATATTTTATAACCAGCCAAAAAACCCCCTCTTGTTCACTAAATACTGGTTTTGTTCGATGTTGAAATTCCAGAGTAGCATTTGATATTCCTTAGAAGTGAGATATAGAAGTCTTATTTAGTTAGAGGTGTGGTAGAAGAACTTCCATTTAGTAATATTGATGTTCATGCTAGAAACCACCACTCTATAATTTAAATTGTGTGTATATTAAGAAAACATAGAGAAGACTGTAAGCTACTGATTTTAAACTTTAACCCTGATATTTATATAATTGTGTAAACTCTACAGTTCTGATAAGTTTGCAAAAACAAGTGCTTAAATCTTTACACCATGAAGCAGGGCTTTTAAGATGCTTAAGAGTCTAATTGTGCAGATACAACGTTTTCACTAGTTGGCTGTAAAGCCTGGGACTTAGTGGCTCTGCCTTTTTGCCCCACCAGGAATTGAGAGTTCTCAGTGTTTCTGAAAGTCTGTCTGCACTACTCTAGGTACTCAAATAGGTACACAAAATCTTGGGTGGCTTTCCAGGCTTGGCTTAGCATCTGGATTTATCCAGTGTGCTGTGTGTTTGTACACAATGCCATTATAAAAATAAGAAAATGCACTGTTTGATAAGCCCTACTATAGACTTGCATTCTTTTATCATGCAGGGTACTAGTACAAGGATTGATCTCTCAGGCTGTGTTTCCCAGGGAACATTGTTGTGTCCCACTTAAGGTAACAGCAGATACCTGGGACTGTGGAGGCTGATGTGTCTGTGAGAGCACGATGTGAAATCTCAGTCTAATCCCACTGTAGTCATCTGTTTACACAGCCACACTGTCCTGGGACAGAAAGTCACACGGATTGCAAGCATTCTTGCTACAAGGAATCTGGGTCTGACAGGAATAGCCAATTCCCAAAGCTCGGCTCTGTTTAGAAAATTGGCTCTCTTTTCCAAGATTATGGCAGAGAGCAAATGTTCCTCCAGTTTACTGTAGCTTTACCATCAAAAGAAGCTTTTTTTTTTTTTAGGAGTTTGAGTTACCAAACAGAGCGTATTTTCCCAGGAATGAGCTTTTGCTTCAAAGCTGATGGGCAGGATCACACTAAGAGTGCAATGCTGTTGAAGTTGGTTTTTACTCAGAATAACCACAGAGCAGGAATCCGTGCAGCATGTGGAGACGTCTCACCAGACCGCAGGAGCTCGCTTGTACGGGGAAGCAAGTTGGCTGCAAACACTTACAGATGCATCCTGGCTAATAATTCCTGCTGAGAGTGGGTTTGGGCATGTGGACTTCCAGTATCAGTTTGTCACTAGGCTGCATCTCCACTGAGCACTGTGAGCTTTGTAAGGTTACCCTCAGAGCCATTTGCTAGTGCAGTGCCTTAGGGGACGTGATACCACACAAGTAACCGGAAAACTCTGGACTTACAAAAAAAACCCCAACACAACAAAAACTTTTATTGTAAAACATCCTCTTTCAAAGCAAAAAACTTCTGTTATTTATATAGTTGAGCATGCTGTGTTTGGTGTATGAGAGGAGACTGCTGTATATCAACACACTCTGCATTTGAAGTATTGCCCTTCAGCTACGTTTCTGCTAGGGAGTGATTACTTTGTTAGAATCATAGTTCAATAAAAATATGGTTCCTCTTAGCAGATGCTCAACCCCTACATAGCAATTACTGTCTAATGTTTATTTTGCAGTGGTTACTGAGAGTTGTTGAGTCACTGACATCTTTGTTGAGAGTCCTGGGGGCTTTTTTTTTATAGAGCCATTTGATGAAGCCAAAATCTGATTCTCAATGTCTATTGTTTTTCAGGGGCGTTTAGAAAGCTCTCCTAAAAAAGGCAGCGTTAACTGATGAGGGGCCAGTTAGCATGGCCAGACCAGAAGGGTGTGTGGATCCTGAGTATCAAGAGGCTGACACAGCATATACAGATAGCAAGCCTTAAATACATGCCAAGAGCATAAGTGTATTTGTAGCATGATCCCTGTTAATCCTCAGTTCCTTTCCAAAAAAGACTAAGTGAATTGAGATCCTACACTCCATTGTTTTAATGCAATGTTATGCCAAAATCCTTTGAGAAAGGTGGCTTAGGATCCTAATTCACTTAGCTCTTACTGGATATGTTGGCCACCCTGTGAAGGGAAGAATAATACTTCTAAGGTTGAGTCAAAGCAATCTGGATATAATTTTCAATTGTCACAGGGACTCTGTTCTGCCTTGAATAAGTCACGTAGACATCGCTTGAGAAAAGGATGGGAACTCCTGACTGGCATCCACGCTGTCAGTATTAGACTTTTGAAAATCCCCATTTATTTGTCATGGAAGCCCAAAGGTGCCTCTCTTTTTGCTGGTGAGTTTCCCAAGATGAGTAACTATACACCTCATCACTGCTAGCACTGCTTGACTCTCAATGTTACCACCAGCTTAAGGACTTGTGACTCTGCTTGGCTTGCAGTTGCTGGGGCCCAGCTTCCCTGCATGGACCAGAGCTCCCCTCAAAGGCAGGAAGGAGGTGGCTTTTCAGATTCAAGGATCCGTTTGGTGCCTCTGAGCATTTCTCTAATGGAAATAAAAGTAGCGGGTATGAGATGGTTACTCACATGGTTCTTTCCATTTCTTACCCTGGAGTCCCTGATGTGCATTCTTGTGTCAAGAACTGCTGTTGATGCAGCACCACAATACCACAGGGTGGGTTTTTTCTTTTTAAAAAGGAAAAATAATCAATTAGATGCAATTATAATTAAAATCTACTGACTGCAAGTTTTTTCTGGCTGATTAGACAAGCTGAATGAGAAATTTCTTGATCATGAAATTTTGTATCATACCAGAACTTGTACAATCCTTTGTTTACACAGAAACCTCTATATTATGCTTTGTTTATTTTAAAAATCAAGTTCTATTTTTGAATATAATGGCATGCCAGTAAAACCAAAAAGAGCACTGGCGTATTCATTCACTCAAGGCCTCCTTTTGTTGCCATCTTTCCCCCTGGCAAATAGAACAGAAAATCATGCCTTCTAATAGGTTCATTTGTAAACTCAGCGGATGTGGGCAAACGAGGGGCAAGTGAGGTGGCTGCATGATCAGGATTCCTGACTCGTGAAAGCAGATTTTTGGCAGTGGTGACCAAGTCTTTGGTTTGTTTTGCTTTGGTTAGTCTCTAATAAGGCCCCCAATTTCCTCCTTGTTCTGGCTGCTGCTGAATTGTTGATGAGTCTGGAAGGGCATCTTGGGGTCATTTGGCTGAGAGTTTGTGGGAGCTTGGACCGTTCATACAGCACAAAAGGACTGATTTCATTGGTTTTTACCTGGTTCTCTTGAACAGTTCCAGGCATGAATATCTGTCAGATGTTATTTTCCAATAGCTCTTAGATATTTTTGGAGACTTGCAAATGAAATCCACTGCTAGATTCCCCACTGTGGTTTCATTTCTTCTTCTGTATTCCGGTCACAATGTGGTGTCTTTCTCAAACAGACACTTGGCTGGGCTGGGAGCTGCGGGATTGATGCTTGAGTCACTGGGCGCAACTGTTATCATAGACCTCTTCCACAGTGATATGATTTAAGTTCCTTTGGTGCCAAGTATGAGATGACTTGGTGATGTTATTTTTAGGAATTGATGTGAAGAAGTCTAAGCTCAGCACTCCAGAAAACCTCCAGCAGGACCCTCTCAATGACTAGTAGTGCACTCCTGGATTAGCCTGTGCTTTACTCTGCCTTAGCAAGGATTACCCTGGAAAAGCCAAAGCTCAACAAATCTGTCCTTGTGTGGTGGTGTTTGTGGTTTTTTTGTTTGCTTTTTAAAAAGTATAAAAGGTCAGTGTTTCTTTGTTAGACTGAGTGGTTGTGTGCTTTCCCAGCTCCAGGTAGTGTGGGCATTTGGCTTGTTAAACGACCACACATTTCTGAGGTTGGCACAATGCAACCGCTGTATTCAGCAGCCTAGGCTTCTTGGAGTTGGAAAGGACCATCCATTGAAAAGTAGCAAGAGATCATGAGAAAGTTTGTGGGTGTTTACAGGAATTTGCAAATTTCTCATTCATTTTCTATGAGAGACTCACAAGGCCTGGCATTTCCTGACACAAAAAAAAAAGTAATGGGGGTGTTCTGGGAGGGGAAAAAAACACTTGTCTACATCATAATGCTAATCATGCATTCAGAGTCGCAGGAGGTATAGAAAGAAACTGAATAGGACCATATGGATAAAGGGACAGATAATCATAAGCCTGCACATAAGTCAAACTGAGAACTGTGAGATTTCGTGGCAAGCAGACGGATTGTATTGCTGTGGGCGACAGCTCCAAGTCAGACTTTTCAGAGATTAGGTGGTCTGTGGTGTTGGCTCCTTCTGCACATTACTAGTCTTGGATGTCGAGATTACATTCACAGTTCCCAAGTTCAAACCTCAGCGTACTACACACCCACAGATTCCCACAGTTTTGTCCTACAAAATGTCTCCTCTAGCAGAAATCCAGTCCTCTCGTGCTTGCTTTTTTCACAGCTGTGATGAGTGGCGTAGTTCTGAAAAGAAGATTGAATGTAGCATGTTTTTCCCACCTATGACTTAATCTCTCATGTGCTCAATCTGAAGAAAACATTACTAGGTCCCATCCTTTTTGCTCTTAGTTGCAGTGGGATGTTGGCTGCAACTGCACCTCTGAATTCCATGGTGAATGTTTCAGCCCTTTTTGCCTGCCTGCCTCAGTTGTTCTTGTGATGATGGGTACGGGAGGTTTTGCTCATGTTGCTGCTAGAGGAGTATCTTCCCGTGAACAGTGGAGTTAGTACAAGCAGAAAAGTTCAGTAGCACCTATTTCTCCTCCTTCACTTGCTCTTCCCTGCTTATTTTGTTTTGCTTCTGATTAAACAGGAGTGTGTATCTAGTGATGCATCACAAGCTACAAATGAGTGCTATGGTATTTGGGAGCCATCACTTAATGACTACAGCTCATCAAGGCTTTTTTGTCATTGGTGAAATGCAGATGCAGGAGGAAGCCCACGTTGCTCTAAAGAGCTGGAAATCTTAAAGCAGGAGCAAGGACGTTGTGGGGTGAGAGTAAAGTCACAGAGATTTTAGTGACCGGTGGTCCAGAAGAACTGAGGTCTTGTTTGTGAAACTCTGCTGCCTCTGCATCTTTTTCACGTGACTTCTTCGCTCGTGTGTTTAGTCAAGTGGATCCCATTCTTTCTGAAACGTAACCTTCTGCTCAGTTTAAGCACATATATAGTCCCACTGGGGCTAAAGAGACTTCTCATGTGGCTACAGTTAAGAACCATATGTATGTGCTTTGTTGGGCTGGGGTTTGTAATACATATTACAGCAGTAATTAGACTTGGTCAAAATTGGGATAAACTTAGTTTATCCACAGCAAATAATTCAGCAGGTTTGTCACCGGTGCACTTCTGGTCTGTACAGATATTGCACACAGTAATTCATCTCTATAGAAAGAGCCCAGCAATAAAGGCCACCCATTCTTTCACGCTGAAGACCACCAATCCTTCAGTTGTCATGACTTCTCTGAGCCCATTGTTCCTTACTTCCTTTCTCATATAATAATTCTGACTTCCATGACCTTTCTGTCTGCTCCTCCAACATAGATTTTAGAGCACCTACCACAGAAACAAAGCTGAATCCCAATGATTACTGGTCTTCATTCCTTTCACCCTAGATAGAGCTGTATTTTCCTTTCACTCCATTTCCGTTCAGACTTTCTTTTCCAATTCCTTTAAACTGCCTGTCTCGGCTGCCTGGTTTTGCAAAGGCTTCTTGTGCTGTTACTGTGTTTTTCTCACACCCCTCTGAAAGCCACAGGGTCAAAACAATGCTTCTAATCTCATTTGAAATCCCTTGTGTACATTGTTTAGTTATGGTTTTGTGCCAGTTTTCTTGACAGATTTTTGCTTTTAAATTGGGGGTGCAGTTTCTTCCAAGCGGTTGAGGTTCTGTCTTCATAAAATTCAATAAAAACTTCCAATACCTTCAGTCAGGCTGGGATTCTGTTCAGAGTCCTGAAAGAAGAGAGATAATTATTATTTCTTATTCCCATATATAGAGAGTTTTAGGTGACTGTGGAATTGTTTAAAAAATACAGAAAACCTATTAGATAAGAGTACAGGTAAGAGCAAAATTCCTTTTAGCCTATTTCAGAATGATGGATTGGATTTTTTTCAGATGGATTGAACCACAATGGATATTTTTCCTTAGCTTTAAATAGTACACTTGTGGGTTTTATGCCATTCTGCCACCCTTATTTATGTTGAGTGTGTTCCAACCCCTCTGAATTTAGTGGAAATGCTCCCATTGAACTCTGAACTCCTATCAAAAACAGGTTAGTGTTTCCCTGCTCAGCCTGAACTCAAGGGACAGGCTACCTGTGGCATAAGAGACTGCACTGCAAGTGACAGTTCACTATCCCATTTGAAGGAATACCTGGTTTATAAGGATTTAACAATGCATTGCCTGTTTGTGTTCCAGTATCTTCCTGAGCCCTCAGTGGTAATTTTTACACTAATATCAGACAATTAACTACAGGTTTTTCTGCCACATGTAAAATAACAGAAAATGAGAAAAGGCCAAATATATTCAATGTGGGGGTTTTTTTAGTAGCATTTTGGCCTTCTGCCTCAATTTAGGGGTGTTTTGTCTAATAATTCCATAGGGAATATGGTAGATTATAGTCAAGTTTACATGTACATTTGAAGTGTGCAGAAGAAATTTGAGAGGTGATGCTGCAAGGGCAGGCAGAGGTCGGAACCAGTTTTGTATTTTTTCCAAAATACTGTAGTATTCTTATTTTGGACGTGTAGTAAAAAGTGTATTGTGGAAAAATCCTCATCACCGTCGTAATCTCTCCCTGTAAACATGGATGAGAACAGGTGAGGAATTAAGGAAAAAAAATAAAATCACAGTTATTTGTCAAGTCTGTTCTTTTGTAACAGGAAACGTATTCCCAATTTAGAGCTGTGTGTGAGACACCAGGCACTCAGACTTGAATTTGTTGCACTAAGTGTGCCCTAGGGCTTTGCTGACCAGTTAGGAGGATCAACAGAAGAAACAAAGCATTTTCATTAGCCTTGAAGTCAGACCAGTGGGAATTTTCAGAGAAGGGCCTACCCTAGACCTTCTTTCATAAACTAACTTCCTCCAGACTATTTGATAACAAAAGAAATAAAAAGGGGGGGAGAGAGAGAGAGAAAAGAGCCTAATATTTGATAATGATATCGTCAGATGTTTTGGAAATGCCCAGATGTGGCAGCTCCATACCATTTCTGCCAACTGTTGGGTCTAAGTGGCCACAGATACGTGTCTATGTCAGGAAATTTTAAGAGGAGTGAAGTTCGTCACACGTGAAAACTAAACTTCAGTTTGGACCTAAGCTGTAGTTTGTCAATGACTTTCCACCTCATCCATATGATTATTGAATCCAAAGGTCTCAGACATTAACAGAGGGACCATGGAAATCTACATTGAGACACAGGGATTTCAACTGGAGAAATGCTTTGGGTTGTTCGTTGCATATGATGTTCTCACTGGTACTGCTCTATCTGCTGCCAGGTCAAATTGGTTTTTCTGTTTCTGTCCAGGTGTCCCTGCCTGTCACAGGGGGGTTGGAACTAGATGGGCTTTAAGGTCCATCCAAACTCTGTGATTTCTCCATTCTGTGATTTCTCAACCTTTAAAAGTAGCATCAATTAAACTTTTCTTGCGAGTCTTGTAGACTTGCTTGGTATTTCAGTGATTATTATTTTTGATTGGTTTCCCCTCTAAGTTAACTTACGAGTATCTCTGCATAATTTCTTGACCTTTATTTTTAGAGATGACCACCAGGCTTTAAAAAAAACCCCAAAGTTAGTCTAATAGTAATTTACTACTCTCTCCAATACATTCACACACTAAAATGGAGTAAAATTATTTCTCACTAAACATTTCCAAAACCTGGAAATAACAGTTGGTGAACTGGTGGCAGGTTGAATGAATTAATTTTTTTTCCTTATAATTATCAGTCATTGATTTCCATGTTGTCAATGTCACAAGAAAGCTATGGAAAACTTTATCCCAAAAAGCAGAGTTTACTGGCATTTTATGCTATTTTTTGAAGAAAAAATAATGTAAAAAACGTGAAGAACTTAGAGAGTTTCTGCCCTTAAGTCTCTTTACAAGAAACTATTTTTTATTATTAGATACTGGACCAAGCTGCTCTGCAATTTTTCCACTGCTATTAACTGTAAATAACTTCCAGCTTGTATTAACCCTTTTTTGCTCATGACAAGCAAAACTGGTTTGTATCTGCTGGGTGTAATGAGAGAAACAGATGAGCTGAGAATTTGAGGCTGGGTCTGAAGTAGGGCTCTTTTGCATTGGGACTGTGTTTATGAACTCTTCTGCTAACGTTCTCATTTCTGACTCCCCTTAGAGAGTGGAAATATTTTTATCGGATAGAACATTTTGGGAAATACATCCATGGTAATGCTGGATTTGATCTTGTGCCCACTGAAGTAAATGACAAACATTCTTGTTAGCCTTTGGGAAATGGCTACGCTCTACAAAGATTGTCCTGAAAAGACATTAGTATCTATCTGATGATAGGTTCAAGCTGGAAAGCTATAGCTCTAAGTTCAATTCCTAAATCTCTCTGGTTGTCTAAAGGAATCAAACAGCACGAGCTCAGATATGACTGTGGCCTGTAGTTGCTATCTAACAAAAAATGCTAGTAGGAATAAAAATATCTGTACAGATTGAGGAGGCAAGCAGCTCTTTTTGAGTTACTCTTGAGAGGGAAATTCTCCAGTCCTGTGTATTCCTTTCTGGAATGCCCATGCGATGCTGAAACTGTGTCCCAGTATTAACTCCTAAATCCTTTGCCATAGCTTAATTACGGAGTTGGGCCTCTGGGTGGGAATTTTCAGATGCCTTTGTGGACAGTAAAGATAACAGCATCGCTGGGAAGAAGCAAGTGCTTCAAAGTGTGTGAGGATTTGGAATCTAAAGATGCATAGTGGAAGAAATTCCACGTACCTCTACAGCTGACCTGAGCTGGTCTGTATTTTAAATGCTCCATTCATGCACGTGAATCTGAAGAGTGATCCTACAATGGAGATAAGATGCAGACTTCCCTTTACAGGGCAAGTTTTTATCTTGCAGTATAAGCTTTCATTCTGTGAAACTTAACATTTTCTTTTCTTATTGATTCAGAACTCATCAGAAAAATACAGTGTGAAGTGGATACATTTAAAATCTGTCTTATCCACACTGATGCCACAGCTTGTAGAGGGTTGAAAGTTTTATACCTACTATCACTTTGCCACAAAAGAGGGAAAAAGTGGTTACTGTGACTATTTAAAAATTTTAGCACTGAAAAGATTCACAACTACTATTGCACTTTTTCAACGGGAATTAAGGCTCAGAGGCACTGGCCTATAAAGTTCATTAGGTGTTTAAAATATATTTGTGCTTCTTGGCCAGACAAAATTAAGAGTTGGCAGGAGGTCACACAGGAACATTTTGGCAGAGCTGAAAAGTGGTTCCAGCCTCCCTCTGTAGTCCCTGGAGGAGGATTCTGGCTTTTCACTTTCTCTTCTGGGTGTTGAACAAAGTTCTCCAACTCAACATCCACTGGAGCCACCAGAATCTTACCACTGGCTTGAATGAAAATTACATCATGTATCAAAAGGATGAGTACCTGTATTGTCACAGAAGTTACCTAAACTGTACCCACTTATCCTGGCCAGAAAAGTGGTCCTTAATTTTACCTGTGACTTTTTATTCTCATTCAGGTCATAAGTATCCTTGGTGGAATTTCTTCTGGGTTCTCTTGCAACTTAACTGTGAAATTGAGTGTTTTTTCTTTTGGCAACTAAATCTGTCAGCTTTCTGTCTTTACCATGAGGTGGGAATCAAGGCCTCTGCAGGCTGTGACATCTCTTCCTCTGTCAGATAGTCTCATCCCATGGTGTCCCAACCCTCAAAAATTAATCATGGCATTCAAAATAACTAGTCTGTTGGAAGTTGTGACCAAAAAGAAATATTGCTAAGTCAGTATTTTTGTTGCTTGATGTTTTTCAGGACTCTGCTCCATGTGCTTCAGATCACTAGCCACGACACTACTATGATTGTAGATGCTATAGCCTGATGGATAAATCCTCTATCCCATCTTGTCTGCTTAATCTGGGATTCTGAAAGAAGTTTGCACATCGAAAAAGGTAATTGTCAGGTTCTTTGTGTTTTCATCCACCAACTTGGCTGTGCTGCTAATGAGTCTGCAAAGTTTTGGGACCCGTTTAGACTCATGTTTTTTTGAAATGGAAGTTGTTGTTTGATTCTGATGAGCCTGGTACACCAGAACAGATCTCATTACAGGTTTGGGGCCCATATCATGAGAGAAAACAACAGATGGATGAAATGCACATAAAGAGGAGGTGAAGATAAAAAGAGCAGAACTGGGAAAGTTTTAGGCCGGCCGGAGGAGGGAAGGCTTAGTCTGGCTGTCTAGTCCTGTCCTAGTGTGATGTTTTGCATTTCTGTCCTCCAGGGAAGCAGACAAAAGAATGAAGGGGGGGGAAGCGTGGTGTGGGAGGGAATGTGCTAGGGAGAAAACTAATGAAAAACTATATTATTGCTGTGGAAATTTGGAACATAAACATAGCTCAGAACTATACTTATGGTAATTTTGCCTCTGATAAGCAAGGTAACTGTGCATCCAAATTGTAGAATAAGTGCATAGAAGAAAATATTTTCTTTTCAAAACTGAGCTAGAAGAGTAAGACTTAGTGCTGGAAGGATACATTGTCTGCTATAGTTTCTTCCTGATGTTTGCAAATCTTCCTCAAATGATTCATTCATCCTATTAAGTTGAAATTTAAAAGGCAGAAGATTTTATTGTGCTACTTAATTATCCATAGATAGCTGGGTATTAAAAGGGTGAAGAAAGAGTGGGATGGAGATGGGCTCTTATGTGTTATATTTTGCTTTAAAGTCATATGTTAAAAATAAACCCTTTGCATTTAACTATAGAAACAGTGTCAGGATCCGCAGGGGGCTGTTGTGTTTGAACAAGACTGCTCAATTTGTTTTTGATTAAGCATAATGATTTATTGCAAGACCTGCAAGTATGGGTAATATCATCTAATTCCTGTGAGAGTGTGTGTGTTTTGGTTTGTTTTTGTTCTTTCTCTCTGTGTCTTGGTTTAAATTATCTCAGTCACCCAATATTTTTGGTTTTTGACAAGCAAAAAGGAATGTATTTGGGATACATCTTAAAAAAGCATTATTTATCCTGACCAAAAGAACAGGGAAAAAAGAAAAAAAAAGAGAAATCTTGAAAGATTTCTGTAATGGAAATGAAACAATCAACACAGAAATATGAGGAAGAAATTACACCCATTAAATACATCTAGACTGATGAATGATATGATGGCTGCCTATTCAAGTTGGAAATTTTACACATGATTGAAGCTTTATTTAGTCTAATGAAATGTGCTTCCTGAATGCTGCATCTGAGTGACGGCATGACCTAGAGCACAAAAGAAAGTATTATGTGATTAGACTGAGATCATTCCCATTTAAAGTCATTGTGATATAATTTTAAGTTTTTAATTAGCAGCATATACTTTTGTGTCTATTGCCTCTTTTATTGCGAATACCTATTCAGGTCTTGTCCTTCCACAGCCTTGTTTGAAACTCAGCACAGATTAACAGCAAAGAGGTTTGGAGTTCATTGATCCTTTTTTGGTTTTAATCCCCCCCTCAAAGTGGTGACTGGTCGGGGAGGGGAAGAAGCTGGTCTTTCAGAAGAGGCTCATCTTGCATTGAATTCTTTGTGATCCATAGTACACTTTTAAATTTTCTGTAGCTCAGGATCCAATGTAAATAACTTGTTTAGCTTATGTAAATAGTGAGTGTCTCATCCTTTAAATTCATGAAGAGTTATTGGTGAAGCCACCGATTCTACACGTACACCCTTCACCTCCTTAGCTACAGCAGCTGGGATTTCATGAGAGCTACAGCATTATACTGCTTTACATCAGCTAGATTTCTACACCACACATTTCTTACCTTGCTTCACCTTCATGAGCCGGGTCTTTACTTTGAAGCTATTTTGTATACCAAGCTGGAAGGCAACTAGCCACTCGGAAAACAGGAGTGTTTTGATTAAAAGCTATTAAATCACATTTGACTTGTGCAAAATTTAACATGGTTCATAATACGATTTTATGAACTATTGAGATTTCTGGCACCGTAAACTGATTTTGTTAATGGGTTTCAGCAGTTGTTACTTAAAGTGATGTTAAAAAGTAATGAAGCGGGGAGTAAATTCAAGGGGTAAGTTTGCTTCTTGAGTCCACAGCTCTTTCCCAGCTGGAGAGGTAAGCAGCATTAAATAGATTTGCTGTGCCTCCCTTTGTGTGAAAGAGCTCCTGCAGACTCCATATTTTTAGATGAGTATGAATTTGCTGACCGCAATACTGAGTTTTAGCTTGTTAGTTAGGTTGACTGATGAACACCCAGGATCAGACAGATGAGCCAGACACTTAATCTATCTACTGTATGTGTTCAGTCAGACTAAAGCTTTATCAATCATTTCAAACTGCATTTCAAGAGCATATTGTATAGTTTCCCATTACTAAACCACTGAATTTGGAGCCTGTAGCAATTTAACCACCTCCTTCATGAGGCAGCTGAAGGTATTTGTGTACCTGTAAGTACCTTATTTTGTGCCCAAATGGAAGATTCATGTGTCATAATTCCTTAGCATTGTGGGGGTTTTTATTGTAGCCCATAGTTAACATTTCAGATGGCAAAAGAAGAAAGGAACAGCCTCTCAGCAAGAGTTTCAAAAAAATCTCATTTGAAATTTATGATAACTGTCTCAGGTCACTGTTTAACTCACTGTGTGGGTATTTTCTAGGTCAATCTTTTGTTTCCTGTTACAGTAGAACATAGAAAGCTAGATAAAAGGTAGTAAAAATTGGATTGGATTGCAGAATAAAATCCAGTGCTGAGAAAAACATGTAGTGAGCTGAGGCTCACTTAAGTCCTGTAACCTGCTTGTGCTAATCACCAAATATTGCAATGGAATGTCTCCAGGTTCATAGCAAAATGTGGGATAATCTATTCCTCACTGTTAGATCACCTCAGAGATTCCCTGCAGACAGACTTGCTATCTGGCTTAAGCTTCAAGATGTGGTTTAATAACCATTCCAAAACTCAGGTTAGCATTCCAGATTATGACAAACTCGGATATTCCCAACACCAGCAAAGATCTGTGACTCCTTGCTAAATTAGTTTACTTGTGCAAACAGCTTCCTAACCTTTGGCTTCCAGGAATAAATTAAACATGATGGCTTAATTTTTGGAAGCCTCCGTATTTATAGCATCAGAATTTTGCCTTCATGGTTTTTAGCCATTGTTGTACTTTTCTTTTTTCCTTTGGTGGCTGTAATAAGCGATGTTTTTGTGCATAGATTGCCTTTGGTCTCAGGTATGGCTGCACAGAGTAGATTGATGAAACACAAGGAAGGGGTTGTATGTGAGAAGCTGGTGAACCACATTTGAAGGCATGCAGCAGTTGCTTAAGTTACAGCTTATCAGTAGCAAGTTCTCTCATTAGTTTCCTTTCAAAGTATATTTTGTGGTTTATTAAGCATTATTTTTGAATAATTGATAAAGTCTGGGCACAGCCTTTGTAGTAAAGGGCTGGCCTAGATGATTTGGACTGGCTTTTGTGTGTGTTAAACCTGTCAACAAATACTATTTTTAGTTGTGGTGTAGTGGCCAGCACTGAAGAGCTCTGAGAAGGAGGGGCATGATAATGTCTGTGGGACAAATTACACATCACAAATTAATTATATGTAATGCTTGGCACAACAAACATGAGTTTTGAGCATGACCATAATACATGTTTTTACTGCCAATGATTATCATCTGCTTAAGTCACGTCTTGGATGTAGAGTGGATCTTGTGATGTTATGGTGAAAGCACAGAATATGAATAAGAGGACACCTATGGTTTTATGCTATATACGTGGAGATTAAGTACTTGACTGTGGACATACTTCAGGTGCATTCAGAGAGATTTGGTTTCCTATGCAGTGAATGAGTGGGATTACTTCCATGGGTTTTAGTGGACTTTTGGATTGAGTCCCGGTGCCTGACCTCATACTTCCTGTAGAGACTTCTGAGAACACGCAGGTCTGAGCATCCAAAAGGATAGCAAAGCTGGAGTGACTGTAAAGGGCCACAGCAAGGCTCTTTATTTACAAGTTAAAGAACATCCCCAGTGTATTCTGGTGAACTTTAGGCAGTTGGTGGTTTGTTACCCTTACTTAAAATCACACTGGGGAAGAGGAAGGGTTGCATCCTTTGATAGACAACAGGTAAATGGGTTACAAATGTTGATCAGCTGTATAAAGCTGAAGGTGAGACTGCTCTGAGATTGAAGTTTTGGATTCATAGACTGTGGGAAAGCTAGTTATTCAGTCTTTTAGGTTTCCTCTGCTGAAATGCAACTCATGATCACTGTAATTTTGAATGATGCTTAAATGGTTTCTCAGACTACACGAACCACAGACCAACCCAAGCTTTGCCAAAGAATGAAGAGTCACTGTGCTTTTTCACAGCCTGTTTCTGAGATTTGTCAGTTCTGCTCGCACTCCTTAAGCCTGAGCAAATGAACGGAAAGTGGTTTCCAGGGATATTCCACTGATAATTATGAAGAAATTCACAGCCACACCACAGCAAAAAAAAAAAGCCCCTTCTAACCTATTACTTGGATGGTATTGGTGGGGTTGTAGTTTAAAAATACAACAAAGGGTTTTTTTGTTGTAAAACTTGTTTCAGGAAATCCTGCATTTTCAAAGGAATCTTTGACCTTTAAGTTCTTAAAACGCATCATTTTTCATAGCGTTGTATTATCTTTTCCCTAGGTATGAATTTTGGGCCTGATTTGTGATATACTTATGTAAATTTGAAATTCTTTCTGTAAAGACATTTCTTTCCTGAGTATTTTTATTACATAGCTATGTAAATGTTCTTATGCAAATAGAAGCAATAATTATGGCTTAAGGCTACATACACTACAAGTAGGGAATTCCTCATACATTTAAATACATACTTTAGAAACAGCTCTGGATCAGGTTTAAAAATCTACAGTGGAGCGACACCAGCTTACATCATCAGTATCTGGGCTTTTGAAATTCAAAGAACTCATTGAAAGCAAAACTTGTGGTGGGGGGAAGAACAGTGTTATATCACATAGCAAGTGAGCACAGGAACGACTGGCAAGAGGATGCGATGTTGCAGATGAACTGGATGGTGGACAGATTTGCAGTGTTGTAAAACACATGGGGAAAATCCCTTCTGTTTGTTTTTTGGTTGTTGGGTTTTTTTAACCCCTGTATTAATTTACGGCAACCACAAGCCATGTGTTTCAGTTCCTGTCTGGGAAAAAAGGCTGCTTAGGCCATACTGTGACTTAGTCAAACCAGTGATCTAAAAGCAGCTGGAAAACCCCAAGAAATTCTGAACTCCTCATAAAAGCCAAGGAACATTGTTTGTAAACCATTCAGCACAGGGACAAGTCCATTCTGGTCATATCATTCTGTTCCCTGTTCCATAATAATAGCTGTCATGAAGGACATCAGCGGCTGACAATCAGATGGCCAAACTACTTTCAATGAAAACTTATGCCTTAAAATGATTGGACTCGTAGTCCACCTGAAAGTTGATGTTCAATGTTAGCACAGCACTGACTTGTGTGAAATATCCCAACAACCACCCATGTCAAAGCAAGTAGTAGATGTGCTTCCTGTGGTTAATGTTGAGGCTTGCACTTTTTACCGTAGCATCTGTAGCCCTGTTGAGTTCGGCTGAACCACATTTCACAGTATTTTTACTGATATTCTTTGCTCATTGTCTTATGTGTTTCCTTTTCTTGGGATGGCTTTTGAAAGAGATGCCAGTCTAAGCAGATGATATTAATTCTGAAGAAAACAACATTGGTCACAGCTACCTGGTGCCCAGGCTGTAAACAGCAGGTAACGTGTAACCATCCTGCCCCAGGAGCAATCCAGGAACTGCCAAACTCCTGCTTCATCTTCTCCTTTCCCTTCTTGATTTCAAGGAGAGTGAAGAGAAACATGTTCCTGTCACTTATGGGACACAGATAATTTCCTCTCCTACATTAAGGATGTAGGACAGGCTTGAAGTTCCCTCTAGTCTTCCCTCTTCTCCAGCCATTTCCAGAAGATCAAACCTCTTTTGACCACTTTTATTGTCTGTATCCATCTGGTTACCAGCAGATATGAAAAATAACAATTTTTCATTCAATAAGGAAAAGGCAAAAATGAAATTGAGAGAAGGGTTGATTTTCTTAATTATTCAAAGGAAGTCTCCCATTTTAATTGCCTGTTTTGAAAAGGGACTAGCTGAACTGCAGACAGTGGCGTGGTTCAAGCTTTGCTGTGGATCTCTTCTGCTTCCCTGCACTGCTTAAAAACATACCACTTTCACTTACGCATATCTTACTGGTTAGTGATAGAGAAGTGTCTAAAAATAAACATTATCAAGTATTGGCTTGGAAGGTTTAAAATCCAGTAGATTAATTCTTTTGGTGGCTCACTTGTGATTAAGACATAAGTGTTAGTTATCATCTGAGTCACCAGTACTGTACCATGTCTATGTGCTAGAGCTTCATCCCATTTGCGTTTCGTATTGTATGTGTAGGCCAGACACAGCAAGGGGCAGCGTATAGAAAGTTTCCTGCTGCTCAGAGGTTCCCTTCTAATTCTTCAGTCCCTCAATTGCCTGCATGCTTTTTGAATGATTCCAGTTGCTTGTCCTTTCATGTTACACTCCACAACAGATTGTCTCCTTAACAGCCTTTCTGGTCTGTCATTACAATGGTCCAGCGCCAAGCAGAGTGAGACCTTGGAAAGCACTCTTCAAACCAAAGAGCAAGAGTAGATCTGCTGAAATGGGGCCACACCACACAACCCATAAAAAATGTGAGCTTTCTTTAAAACTTTCTACACTAAGGTAGAAACTATTGACAGTTTCAAAGGTTTGATGAGTAAGAAGGAAAGCCATGGGTTTGTTTTTCTGATACCTGGATTTAAACCACTTGAGTACTCTTATTTTTTCTTTTCTTTTTGATGACTATTGAATTTCCACAGAAATCAAGGTGAATATTTGGTGGTGAAGAAACTGTGAGTAGGCTGACCCGACTGCTCTCCCTGTGGCTTTAGAAGGTCAAGCACTGAAAGATTGAGCACACTATGTGCAAGAACAGTCAGGGAAATGGAAATATATCTGGGAATTAGTGTAATCTTGCCTACTGCTGCTGGTGAGATAGCAGTGCGCTTACATCCCACTGGTAAGATTGATAAGGGTTGTTGTTCACATTTTTTAACTTCTGTTGTAGCTTAAAATGTTGTCTTTTTCCCTTAAGAATTTAAGTTCAACTTTTGCATTTTCTTTTTTGTTTTGGTTTTGCTACATATTTGTATCTTGTTACAAGTTGAAAATTTAAAAGAAATATTTGCTGTTTGGATTTCTCTATCCCAAGCTTAATCCTTCCCAGAGACTTAGATGAAGGTCAGATTTTGTCATCAGAGTGGGCTCATTTCTTTCCTGGCTTGCTTCAGCCACGCAAGTCTTATTTGGTGTGATGAGTGTGAAAGGTTGGAGTGATTAAGTAACCTGGGTGTAAGGGAGGAACTCATGTGATAATCTACACCTTAAATTTAAAAGAGCTAAAAGCACTTAGAATAGAGGGTAACTATTCAACTGAGAGACTTACTCTTTACCATTGCCACTAATATAGTGTTTACAAGAGAAAACTAAATCTCTCCTGAAATATATTTAAACAGAACTCCATATAGAATAGAATTGTATCCATAGCAACTAATATCACTTACACATATATTTTGTACTGTTATTTTTTGCTCACATGATGGAATTAAGGCTAAAACATTTTCAAATTTGAAGGCTTTGATGACACAGATGAGAGAATTTTTATTTTCTAACACAAATATGAAGTTTTGTTATTTCACTGGTTGGAAAATTTTTATTTTGTTTTTTGTCTTGTTATCAAACAGTGTAGATGCCAGAAGAGGGCTATTAGGTGACTAGTTAGACTGGTATAAATAGGTATTTAGATATTTTATATGCTCTATTTTTAATTTATTTTGAGGGAAGAAATGACTTAGTTTTCAGGGATGTCATGCTCCTTTTTCTCACAGAGACTTAGGCCTGTACCATAAACGTGCCACTGCGTCAGGCCAAATATTCAGGCGCTGTTTGTTAGTCAAGTTTTATCCATATTTGCCAGTGTCTGTGCACCTGAAGATGTTCCCATGCATGAAAAATTATCTTGATTTGGAAACTTGGAGATTTTTCAGTTCAGAATTATCCAGGTGTGTGTCTGTGTGTGAACCTGTGTACATGACGTAGCTTGTCACTGTGCATGCCAGAGCTGTGGACCATATAAATCGTGGATTGTGCAGCATACCATTAAATTCTCAGCCTACAGCTACTGGGGCTCATGGGAAAGTCCTCCTCTGGTGCAAAAATAGGAGGAACAGTCTTCTGACAAGAGCTGGCACCTTCATGACAGGCATATCCTTTCACACTGTGGTATAATGCAGTTCAGCGTGCTTTGAAGGCCCAGATTGGTGGTGGTCCTGGCTTATCTTTCAGTAGATACTGATCTTTATCACAGAGTCATAACAAACTGTTCGGTGGAGTTGGAGGGGATGAGAGAAGCCTTTGGCTTCGTTTAGAACAAGTCTGACACGAACATTGAGATATTCTGTATTTTGAGTGTCTGGCCTTTTTGTGTGTCAAATCTTAAGATGTATGTAAAAATCAGTTATATTAGACCTCCTCCATTGCTCTGGATAAAACAAAGACCACATTTTAACCAGAGTTCAAATGTCAAGCAGAAAATTCTGTACTTGAGGAGATTCTATTTAAGACTTTTGTAACTACAACTGGGTGATATGAAGTGAATTGGTGTCCTTTCTAGTATAGTTTCTCAGGCACATACTGCTTGGCCTCGTGACCCCCTGAGTTTGGAGTTTGAGGGGAGGAAAATACCAAATTATTCAGTAATTGGAGGAAAGTGGAGCAAAGTGTTATCTCAGAGCTGTGATATTTGGCTTCCAGTGGACACAGAAACTTGACACAAATCAAATGTCAAACGAGCTGATAGTAGACAGGAAGGATTAGTGTTGACACAGCAGACCTGACCCTTGCCAGCAGTGGAGCTGTGTTTAAATACAGCCGTGTCTATCTGAAATCACCTGAGGCGTATGAGCAGGAGAAACTCTAGGTGAAGATATAGGAAACATGGTGCATTAGGACATTCTCATGCCTAATTGGGCTGACAGCTCAGTCGGGATGGAGGACAGTGTTTATTTACTCATTGTGTGATGAGCAACTAGAAAGATATGCCTGCTTTAGCCCATGCTGATACTGGTCCTAACACTGTCTGGCTCCGGCTGCAGTAAGCCAGGACAATACAACACAAAAACTTCCTATTCACCATCACTTCTAAGTCTGTCCTGGCACAGATATGCAATGACCTCAGACCACAGTTGGGTCTAATAAGGAATTTATCTTCATGGAAACGTGACCTCTTGCTACCAGAAAGCTACAAAGATACAAGTAACAATGGGTAAATGAAGATAAAGTTTTATACTGGCCAACCAGTGCATTTTCAAAACAGTTCAACCCTGCCATGAAAAAACTAGTTTGACGTAGGGTGCTGTCTTAAAAAAAGTTACAGTCATGGTTGAAAGAACATGCTATTATTGTTTTTTAGAGGTGCAAATTACTGGGCTGATTCTCTCTTCTTTTGAGTGGTGCAGATATTCGATATCAGTTTTCAGGTCCCACAATCCACGTTGGCTACAGGAACAGGGATTTCAGGAATTTTAGTTTTTCACTGAGGAATTAGGTTATTTTCCTATCAACCTCCACCCTGAGAGTTCATACTCTGTATGTGCTTTTAATCTTGACTTCAATATATTTTACCGTGGCTAGCTTTTAGTTACAGTTTAATAACTTCAGCTTTATTTTGCCTCGGGCCATATTATAATGAATAAAAAGCTTTTCCTGTGATTTAGTTGAATTTATACAGCTGCCCTTGAAACAGCTGCATAACTTTTCCTACTGACAAGGAAGGATGGCAGTTTAGTCAGCATGGACTGATCAGCTGGATTCTACTTCCAAACTCGGTTTTGCCAAAAAAACATGTGGAAACAAATCCAGATCCATGAGCATGCTTCCAGATATTTTGTGTGATGTTGTTATTTCTTAAATTAAAGTTATCCTGATCCCTAAAAGTAATTTAGACTGAATAAGGACCGTATTTTTATATAGTTCTGTATGGCACCTTGTGCAATGAAATCCTGAATCTGATGGGGGCCTCTGGCACAGCAACAATAGCTACTTCCCAGTTTCCAATCTTATTAAAGGAAATAGTAGGTCGATTTGGGAAAAAGCTTACATCAACCATTGGGTATCTCATAATTGCATGCTGCTAGGTTCTTCCTGTGTTGACATCTT
This sequence comes from Zapornia atra, assembly GCA_013400835.1. Taxonomy (NCBI): domain Eukaryota; kingdom Metazoa; phylum Chordata; class Aves; order Gruiformes; family Rallidae; genus Zapornia; species Zapornia atra. The sequence goes on from VZTU01009623.1 coordinate 334,986, forward strand.
AGAGAAATAAGTTAGACCCAACAACTGTTCCATCGAGGTCCACAGGGAGACGTGTCAATAGGAAATTTGCAGTCTGTGTGGGGAATCTGATCAGAATGATGTGACAAGCTCAGAACAGGCATGGCATCGTGCCTTTTCACTTTCCTCATTTCATGTCTTAAAAACTGGCATCTAAAAATGAGCTATAGCCAGGAGCCTATGTGGGTTCCAGCCAAGCAGGCGGCTAGGATAACGAATAATACATGCTGTGTGGGAACCTGCCTACAAATTGAAGGATGGCAGATAGGGTGGAAGAGGCAAAAGGTCAGTAGTATGAAGCTTAGGGAGCACGTGGTTTGAATGCAACTGTGAAACCTAAAACACCTCATCAATTTGAGACTTCTTTAATAAGTGCCCAGCTTCATCTTAAAGCAGAGATTCCTCTCCAGAATTCAAGACACATGAAAGACATTAACTCATAATTCCTAGTAGTCTCCTGAGTACCTGTTAATAATTATGGCTGGCCTTTGTGGCCTCAGAAGCTTTGAATTACCTGGTGTTAAACCTTTAAGAGTAAACTGGAAACCAGTATAGGATGCTGAATCTGAAAAGTATATTTATTAATACTTCTGTGTATTGACAAGTATGAATGAAGAATATGGTTCTTACTTGGTCAAGATTAACAAATATCAAATTGAAAGTAAGAACACTATTTACATGTACTTAAAATAACAGGTTTAAAAGAAACCTTTTTAAGTAAAAAGAGCAGTAATAAACTAGTCTGAGATCATACTATTAAACAGAAATATTATTAAAAGAATGATTTTTTGAAAAATGAGATTGATCAGTTTGCCCAGCTGTTCTAGTAGCAAGGAAAGTGGGTTTTTTTTTCAAAAAAAGTGCACACATATTAATCTCAGTATTAAAAAGGGAAATAAAGAGAAAGACAGATTAGATCATGGCGTGGAATGTATGCTCTAAATTTAAAAGAATACAGCATATGTAATAAAGGTGAAGCACCCGACCAGAATGTAAGACACTCGTGTAGTGAACCTTTTCTTCATTACAGCTCTGAAGAATGTGGGGTCAGTTCTCCATTCTAATATAAAGGAGGCTTAAATGTAATGGTTTTTGTAATGTATGTTCAGTTAAAAGCCCTCCTCCCAGCTCTGCACTGCCAGAATGAGGTAAAGAATCTGGAGACTTTAGAACTAATAAGCCAAGCAGTAAAACAGTGCACGTTTGTATCTAGCCTGATAAAGTATGGGAATGCACCCAGAGAAGGCTTGGCTTCTTCAGCACAGATGCTGATGGGTAGGCACACTTGGACTTTGAGACACGATGATTCATTGAATAAACCATGGCAAATAACATCCATGGAAATTCAACAAGGAAAAAAGGCAAGAAAAACCTGACTCGGGTTGTTGTACAATACCACTGTGCAGAATGACAGCTGGGCAACCCATCCACCTGCAAACTGACAACAGCTGAACAGTAAGAACTTGGGAAGGAAGAACTGAAGGAGTCCTTGAGACCTCTGTTGAAATACTTATACATCCTTGACCTCCGTTGGTGCAGCAGAAAAAGATTGAAAATCCATCATCTGGACAGAGAGAAAGCTGTGTAATTACACAATAATATCATGCTGCACTTAACAGAAAGGCTCAGTAAGGTAATTACCATAAAATACTCCAGCTCTTAGTTGTCTGGAAGCCTCTATAGCTTAGGGAGACCCTTCACACCCCATCCTGTACAACAACTGTGATGTTTCCACAGCAGTGTGATGGGATCAGAAAGTTACTCTTTGAGATACAAAAATCTCAGGCTCATTCAGAACTCCTATATGCTTCATTACTTGATATTAATTATTTGATACTTCATTATTTGATAATACTTGATATTAATTATTTGATGCCTCATTATTTGATAATAATTAACAGCCTTTAAGCATTCTTAATGATGTTTTTATCCATACTAGGTTAGAAAAACTGAAAGTAATGTGTCAGGAAACAAAGAAAATTCTTATATATTTAATGTGATAAAAATATAGCCTTTCCTGTCAGATTTAATTCTTACTATGAATGTCCACACTGTATTTGTGATATTTTTAAAAGCCAGGATAGAATCACACTGAAGCGAGTGTTTGCGAAGTTAATAGAAAATTCTGGGCCTTCAACTCTGACAAATGTAACTCTTGAGTGCTATGAAAAATTTCATTTTCAAGGAAGCCCTGACTTTTTATGGGAAATTTTTCCAGCTGAAGAATTTTACTGGCTCTACTCTTCATTCCCCATTATAGACCAGATTTGGAAATACCTGTGAAAAATAATATATTTGGTTTCATGGAAATCACTGGGAATGCATGGATGAAAGCATTGTAATTGAGGACATCCAGATCTGTTCTTACAAAAATGCTTTATATTTACATGGTCTGTTACCTACATGTGCTGAAGAGCATTGCAAACATAGAAAATCAATCTCCAAGAGGGCGAGAGTTAGCCAAGAAAGCCAGCTGCATATGACTTTGAGTCGTATCCCAAACACTTGGAATACATCTGTATGGCCTGTCAAGATGTCACAGGTTTGGTCCTACAACTACTGAGACATAAGGGTGCAGGCATGTCAAACCCTTGCAGTCATGGAAAAAGGAAATTTCAGTGTCTTTGTGCACAAAATTGTTTGTGTTCCGAATTAGTGAGATGGATTACAGATGTCTTCAGGAAAACAAGGCAATTCACTTGGTCTGTTGCAGAGTGTTCTCTTAAAAATTCTTTACAGTGCTTTAAAATGTTGGGGAGGGGGGTGGAAAGAAGGAAGTATATGTGTTCCTGAGAATCGCTGTAATCCTCAAGGCCACGCGAGCAGTTTGCTCATTTGGAGTAACTTGTGTGCAATCATTAATGTATCTTAGGGCCTGTGAGAAGTTAGGCTGGATAGGAAGAAGAGCAGGAAGCTTGGGGATTTTTGAGGTCAGTGCTAGCTTTGGGACAGACTTTCCACGTGACCACAGGCCTCTCATTCGGACCAATGTTTACTTAGCAGAAACACAGCATGTTTTACCCACACCCTGCCTTGCATCTCGATTCCAGACCATTTCTCTCTGTCTTTTTTTTTAATTGAGGAAAAGGATACTTCATTGTAGTCATGTAAGGTGTAACTCATTGCCAAATTTTATAATTTTATTAAAATGCTCAAAAGGAGAGCTTTCAAAGTGCTTAATAATGATTAATGATTCTTATTGATTACAGGAATCTTTGATTAGAATCTTGTATTTCTGAAATACTTCATTCTGAAAGATGGTGCTGAACCACACTTGAATGGAGGCTCTCTCTCCTCATTGGAAGAGCTATGGACATTCTTGCTTATTTCTGCACATACTTCTTTTAAAAAAGAAATAACCCTTTCTCTCTGTTTCTGCAGTTTTGCTAGGTTGATTGCAATCCCAACTTTTGAGCCTGGCTTAGTATTTTCTTCATTCAGCTCTCATTCTGTGCTATATTAAAGTATGTCTTGGTTGAGTGATGAAACCCCTTGCTAAGGGCATGACTACATCCTCATGCTGTTAGAGCAGGAAGTTCCCAGTGAGATGGTGTTACCTTCACAGTTCAGTGCAAATACCCTGCATATGGCTTTCAGAAGAAAATTCACATTAACGTGATGCTTTGGATCTGTATCTTATCATGGCTATTTACTGTGTTAGAAATATCACACTGACGTAACGATATACCACTTCTGGCTCTGTAGGCATTATTTCAAGCTAGCTTGAACATTTCCATGTGATGTGGTGTTGCATGGTGCAGGCTTACCTGGTCCTTTGCATGGAATTGAAGCAAATCAGATTTTACTTCTACGTTTAGTCCCTTCAGCAATAAGTAAATAAATTGTAGGACTATGGTCCTACATGACTGAAATGACCTCTCTGGATATTCTAGTTTCATGTTCATCCCATCCAACTTCAGGCACGTAACTGTTGTGCTGAAGTTAAGAACCTAGTAATGTAGGTAGCCCGGTGAAGTGGTCCTGTGTGAGTAGATGGATCCTGTGGAACTGACTATTTTGTCCCATTGACCATAGATACAGCCATCCTTCTAATTACAAGGCACTAGTTAGTCATAGATCCAGGCCTCCTCTTTGAGAATATGATTGGCTTAGTTTTAAGCTATTTCCCCAGTGGTGAAAAATAATCTGAAAAAGAGGGTTAGAATAAATGTTTACATACGTGCAACTATACTGGTGTAACTACTTTTACATCCTTTACATACACAAGTCCTATTGTAATTGACTCAGTCTCTAACAGTATTTGTTTGGTTAAACCTGGCATAAAAGTTATCAATTCAGAGTCTGCTAAATCTTGAAATATGGATCTATTTGGGGGCCTCTTCTTTAAATGTCAATTCTTCAGCTTTAGTGGAGTCCCTAGTTGAAGTCACCATCAGATTTCAGTTCTGTGGAAAAAGCACTTGTTATAAATCTCAAATAGTCAGTAATTGATCGCAGCCTGGAACTGTAAAACTCTATCTAAGTGCCTGAAATAGCATACGTTTGTGGTATGGTATGTGCTTTCAGTCCAGGTCAAGAAAAAGGGAGGCCTTGGAGAATATGAAAGTCTTAAGAATCTTTCCACTAATAGAATGGGTCAAGGGATAGTGTAGTCAAAGCATCCCATCATGACTGCTATGTGGTGAAATAAACTGCTTTCAGCCCTCAGTGTCTCAGCTGCTAGTCACAGAAGGGAGGCACTCCTTTTGTTCAGATCCATGAGAAATTAGCTTGATTCTTCCTCCTTTTGTCCCACCACCACTGGGTAACAGAATGGTGTACTTACTGGGGTGACCTGGGATTGATCAGCTGTGATTTAGCAATGCCAGTCTGACTGAATTTCCTCAAAGGATCAGTTCTGAGTGGCAAAAGCTAAACCAGCTTCTTGTTCTCCCCTCTACAGCCTCCATCCCCATAGGAGAGCCAAGGAGTTGTAGACCTCTCATGGATACCTGCAGTAACTGCTGTAGTATAAGCAGTGTGGTTAAAAACTAAGGTTGCTTGGGCATTTGAGAAAGTAGCTTTTTTTCAAAAGCAACAAGCACTTTGAGCTCTGCATTTGCTTTTAACAAGCTTTCCAAGGGATCATCCAGGGGCTTTTCATTTATTCTGAATGTAATTTATTTTGATGCTAAGATCACCATCGTTTTGCTCTGTAAGACACTCTGGGACCACTGATGCTCAATGCTTTCACAATTTTATGAGGACAAAACCTTTTTCATTTGAAGAATTTACCACTGTTGCAACAAACATTTTTTTGAAAAATAAAAAAACCCAAGAAAGATCTTTCTGTTGTGATGCTGAACTTGAGCACCTTTCAAACAACCTTTCCTTCAGGGATACCTGAATCACCTACACACCCTAGTTACTGTGACAACTCAGATACCCACAGTTGTCATGCAGGATAGCTCTGACATGGTTTCCTAATGCTTGGGTGAGTGTCCTAAAGGGTGCTTCATTCTTCCTATTAGGCCAAGCTGTGACCTTCATCAAGCACTAATTGTGTGCACAGCACCAACAGAGTAATCATGTCCAGAATCACTCTGTGTCTGAGAGTTGCCTGAGAATTATAGGCTTCTTTTTTACAATGGTGGGTTAGTAAATGATTGCCTCTGGTGTGCATTGTATGTTACTAACCACTCCCAGACCGTGGTTCTCAGAAACTTGGGGGTGGAGGAGAGAAGAAAGCAATCTTTTCCCATCCAAAGCTCTGCAGCTGGAAAGAACAAATCAGTGAGCAGCTCCGCTTGGTATTATTTTTTACCCTATATTCAAGAGCTGGGCAACTCAAGGCACAGAGGAGGGAACTAAAGCTTCACACAACAAAGAACAAAAAGCCACCAAAATAAACCAATGCTGCTACAGATTGCTACTCTAATGTGTACAGTTCTTAGTCAGGAGTCAAGGCGGACTCCTTTGTGCCCAGGAGGATCACCGTTTACCTGTTGGTCAAGATGTAGCAGACAAAAGAAGGTAGATGATAGTGAAGATAGGCAGTATAATGACATCTGACAAAAGGGTATGTCCAGAAATTATTATTTACATGGTCAACTTAGTTGTCACAGCTGGCCACAAATTCAACCAACAGGAAAGCTTCAGAATTTGAATGATTAGAGGGACTTTAACAGACTTCTGTGTGCTGAGAGTGAGTGTGAAGCGATCCTTTCTAAAAGCTACCTGTCAGCTGCCACAGACTTTGAATATTTTGCTTTGTATAGGTCTGTTACCGAAAATCTTTTTACTTAGTATACATTTTGTACTAGCATAACAATGTGAGAAGATTAATCAAGATCCTAATCTTAAAACTTTATTGACTTTGTAGTGAATTAACGTTTGTATCCAGCTAGATTCTAAAAGGTGTCACAAAAGTAGGAGGATACCACACATCCTTTTAAATCAAATAACCTAGATTTACCTGAAGCAGAGTGGGTATCTGAAGAGAGTCCTTCAGCTGGAGCATCGCAGATATTCATGGCAGGTTTTATGTAGCTTGTTTAAGCTTAAATGCCTATGGTTCTTTAATGTCAAGAAGGTTGTATGGTTGTTTAATATGGTTTTATGGCTGTTTAAATATTTATGGTTCTTAATACCTTTGAAAATTTAAGTAGAGTGAAGAAAAAAGCCCAGACACTTTGAAATATGGGTTAACAATCAGCTAAACTGCTGTTTTGGTTAACCCAATTCCTTTTTTCCTTGGACATTCATTGCAGTAATGGCATGCTTTCAGGGGAATATGTGCTTAAGTACTGGCTGGAGTGGTCTACTGAGCACGGGCATAAAATTCTGCCTTGCTTAAGAGAGGCACCTGTCTTTGCTGGTAGAGTCCTAGAGCTGTTTAGCACAGCTCAGACAGGCTATATGGCCAGATGAATGAATGGAGCCTATCTCCTACGAGGTGTGTTTGTTTACTGTATCTGTATTTAGAGCTATCCTGTCTGAAAGGGCTTCTAGTAAGTTCCCCCTCCATTGCAGGAACATGACCCTTTTAGCACAGCCAGACTGAAAGCTGCCCTGCCAATAAAACTGAACTAATTCAAGTTTCAGGAAGTCACTGTTGGTCACCTCTTTTTTTCCCAGCTGCTGAGGAATTAAAAATGTACTTGAAGAACTGACAAGCAATAAAGAACTTGGGGCTGGTGGTGGCCCTGTTATCCACCTTGGTGTAGGAGTCTGCCAAGCAGATGAAGAAGAGGGTGGTCTGATCGTAAGAGAGTTAAAGGGAAGCAGAGTGACATGTATGACTGACTCCAGGCCTAAGCTTGTTAGGGAGGAGGAGATATTGTTGTTATTGTTAATGCCAATTAGGACAAACCTCTTTCTTGGCAATAAACAGTGGAGGATGCTTAGAGAGAAATACAGCAGCTGGAATGCCACCAAGTATCTGGTGCAGCACCTGCATTCCAGATGTGTATCTCTGTACCGCTCCATCTGCTGAGCACTCCATGTGCTAGTAGTGGCTTAGGAAAGGGTACAGAAAGCTGTGTTTTCCTTACAATTGCAGCATTAGACTACCTTAGCCTTATTTGGCCTACAGGTAAAGCTTAAACCAGTGTTGAAATTCCTCTGGATTCAATTTACTAATAAATACTCTTCTGGCAAGGAAAGGAGGGTCAGGTCTTCTCTTAGGCCATAGTAAATATGGAATAAGTCAATGGAGTTACACTGCCCAGAAAGCCATGGAGTAAGATCAATTGGGTCTTGACTGAAGACCAGCATGATTCTGTTGTAGCACCGTTCTGTTCTCAGGAGCTGAGGCCCTTTAAAGAGAAAGTTGTGTGTTTTTTCCTCGAGCTTTTCTCAGTTCAGATAAAGGGAGGACAGATGAAAAGCAGAAGGGAAATCCTCAACGTAGCAGATGAAGATGAATAAAAGCAGATCGTGGAGAATAAATCCACAAGCATTTCACTTCAGAGGCCTCAGGTCTCCTTCACTATGTCTACACCTCTACATAAGGGCTGCAGAGAGCAGTCCCTGTGCCCAAAGCTCCTTATTAGAGCAGGGCCATCTTCCTGCTTCGTGGCACTTTGAATTGGAGTTTCTCTGACCCCTGTAGGGTGCCCGAGGGGTCCTACAGAATTAGCATTTCGGTACTGGTTTATTTCCTACTGTTGAGTGCCTGAAAGGTAGTGACGCTGTGTTCCAAGCATGTTGTTTTTATAGCCTGAGACTGGTGATAGGTGCACAAGGGCACGTGGGAGCGTCAAACCTGCTGGGAGAGTACTGCAGGGGATAGTATTGCAGAACTTTTGAGGTGGCCAAACCCTGTCTTTTAGTGGTGCTTTGGGAGCATTTCCCAAAAAAGCAGTATTTCTAGCCTGTGCCTGGATGGGGTACTGGCAGGAGCTACTTGGAGAGGGCTGGATATGATCAGGGAGTGAACTGGCAGTTATGGATGTGCATGGCTCCAGTGTTTGAGCTCATTTCTAGGACTTCTTTTACTCGTCTGAGTAAATATATACCCAAAGATAGTATGGAAGGGGGTTTCCAGTCTACAGCTACATCCCTGACACAGAATCTGTGCACCGCTGCAGCACTCTCTCCCCAGGGACCCATTTTCATCTGCACATGGTGGGTCCTCAGATAGGAGCCTTGTCCTTCCCTCCCAGTGGCTGAACAGATTCCAGGCAAAGCAGACTTCACAATGACCTTGGCATAACTGGCTGGCTTATCAACCATAAGCCGTTTCACATGGGAGCTAGCATCTCTCTGCTTGCTCTTTCTCTTTTCTTTCCATGTAGCTGTTCTGGCTGGGGCATTGCTGGGTTTGTGAGACGCTGTGTGATCTCATCAAAGGAAATCCCATAACAGTTGCTATTAATCTTGGATACCAAACACTCACTTTGTCCTCTGGCTTTTCCGTTGACATATTGAGAGCCCAGTCAGCATATGACTGCTTACAAGGATGGTGCTTTTGACAGAACGTGGATTGATTTAGTATGAACTGACAGGGAAACTATGGCTATCATAAGCTTTGAAATCTGAAGGAAATTTGTCATGATTCATCCACGGTTGTTAATATGACAAGGCCCAGATCCATACAAAAGAACACCTGGCCTGCTATTGAGGGTATCTCTGGAGAGCAGCACTTGCCCACACGTTTGTTGCTCTAGCAACAAAGCTGAACACGGATTGCTACTTTTTAAAACAACACACAAAGTCACAGATTCTGCTATGGGAACTGTTCTGTCATAAAGGAAATTATATTTGCTCTACAAACATTGAGTTCTCCTGCTTTTTAAGGACTGGCTGCCACTCTCTGAATCATTAAAAAACAGAGGCCCGTTTCTTGACTCTTGAGAATCTAAAGAAGTGCCAAAACATACACAGATTTCATATTTTCCAGTAGCTACAAATCAGACCCTTTCTCTCAAGAAGATCCCATTTTAGAACGGGCTCCTAGGTCACTTCACAAGCTCAGAGTGAACCAACTTTAGAAAGTACAATTTGCCTTATAGGGTGAATTTCACCCCTCCACGTAAAGCTTTTGCATGATCTATCCTTCAAGGCTGGGTTTCACATGGTGACTTGCATTCTCCTCTGTGCAGCAGTGCTCCCTCTCTCAAAATGCTTATGTGTATGGACATGGAAGAGTGTTAATGCCGTGATGCTTCAGCTAGCTTTGATTTTAGTCTTTCTGCCTCCCACTCCCCCAGCTTTGGAGAACTTTATATATATGTGCATACCTGTGTACATAACAAAAGGCTGCAAGAAGCTCAGCCGTCATATGAAGCACCTGTATTACAAGATGTTTCATAATCTAGTCCTATATTCTAATAGCTCTGCCACCTGGGCTCCTACACTGTAGACAAACCAGCTTTGTTAATTTTTCTCTGTTTGTTCTGATTCCTGGTTTTACATTTCTTCCCCTGGTAATGCTCAGTCAGTACAATAAAGCTGGACCACAAGGAGGATAAAAATGGAGAGAGAGAGAGAGATGCTTTGAATCCCAGAGGTTACTCATTTCTGTCTGAAGTGAATAAATGGCTGCATGCAAATGTGCTTCTTCTTTCAAAAAAGTTTGCTGCTTTTTTTTTTCTGCTGACCCTGGGTGAGTCTGGAGTTACCTGAAACTGTTTGTAGCTGTTCAGAAATAGCAAGCTTTCCCACCTGAATTCCTCCCCTGTCAGCTGGAGGGGGCTTTCAGGTGGGTGTTTGTTTCATTGCGTCTCAAAGAGATCCGTTCCTGTGCTGAAAGACAAGCCCAAGACAATGTTTTACAGAGCAGAAGATATTGTGAGGGACCAATTATCACCTAAGTGGTTCTCACGGCTTGGGCTGGTACTGTGTGCCAGGTTGCACATTAACTTCTTTCACTGCTTTTTTACCCAGTTTACTCAACATTCTCAAGTGGTGGCTTTGTCAATTGTTTCTCCTGCTGATATTTTGACAGATGATAGCCCCTTGATGCCAGCTTAACCCAGCTAATAAGAAATAGGCCAATGTGAAACTTTAGATCAAGTGATTGCTCTCATGGTATGGAGGAGCAGTAAGGTTGGTTCTGGTTTAGAATATTTAGTAATTTTCATCTGACAAATAGATCTCCCAATCCTCCTCTTGCAATATTCTCTGTATTTAACACAGACTTCATTATTTAATTACCTTTTTTTTTCTCTGCAACACCATGCTTCAGTATTCTCTAATGAATGTCGGGGTGCATTTAGGGAGTATCTCTGAATCCTATGAGCACAAATGTATTTAAAGATTTATGGTGTTTCATTGATTCCAAAGGAATGTGTGATGACCAGGCAATTTTCAGTGTAGTTTTCCTATATAAATCTCAGCAAAATGCTGACCTTGTGTTATTAACACCAGGGGCTGGTATTGCTGTAAAGTGAAGAGATTTATGTGGAGGATAAAGTGGGGATCCTGCATAAGTGTGGAGGGAGAGCACCGTGCAAAGTGGGGCTTGCTAATTCATAGAGCTGTTTGGCAGTTTATGGGCTTTCAGTAATATCTATATTGCAATGATTTACGAGTTGCTTTTTCTTCTTCTGATTAGAGAAGCTATAATTAGGGATGACAAAAATTGCTTTGCTGGGGTGAGGGAATTAATTTTAAATTTTCCCAGTAGTTGGAGCTGAATTTTAACTATCTTTTAAAGTATTTTTCTTTTGCTTAATCCTGTTATATTCTGAATGCTTCCCATGGATTCAAACTAATGTTGGAGCTGAACTCAGGCAGGGCTTATTGTTATAGGACCTTTCTTTTTCATCCTTTAGTGGGGATTTTTGACAAGAAGTGACACAGAAGAGCTGAGAATGATGCTTGGAACTGAAACAGTTCTTAATCTCATATAAACATGTGTCTTAATGTACATATGTAAATATGTGCCACGTATTTGTTTCCCTGTATAATATTTATATATATTCTTGTATAATATTTAAACAGCAAAGATTTTTGGAAAAGACCGTTTACCTTATTTATTTTTCTCTAAATCTGGCTGGGAATTTTAATGTGGATGAAACTCTCTCATTGTTTTTCCTCTCTTTGTAATTTCCCTTTCTGAGCTGAAGGAACTATTTAGTGCCATACAAAAAGCTCTGTTTTCAGTAAAATTTAAAAGCTGCCAATGCTAATGAGGAAGTTTTTGTTTAACTTCCATTTTTTTCTGTTTGCAGAAACTAAATGATTTCTTCAGCAGACCTGAAAATATCAGGGGAGGAGGGGATAGACTTGTGATAGCAGGAGCTTTCTCTTCCTTTGCTTTTGTGTATGTGTCCATGCACGTGTGTGTGTCTTGGGGTCTTCTTTAGAAATAACATTTTGCAGAAACAGTTGTCCTATTAGGTTGATGGGGTCATTCTCTTTTATAAAAGCATGACAGACATAGTTGCTCATTTGGAAGATGCCAGTGTGTGTTCCCTGCAAACACCTGCAATGATTTAATTGATGCAATTCCAAGGTCTGGGTCTTATGCTGCACCTCTGTGATCCGCACAGTGTGATGAGCCCTCCCTGGCTGTGACTGCTGCCATTGAATGCAGTTTCAGTTCCTTAAAACATTACATACGTTTGCAGCACGCATGTCATGCGGATGACACCAAGCTGAGTGGTGTGGTCGACACCCTAGAAGGAAAGGAAGCCATCCAGAGGGATCTTGACAGGCTGGAAAGATGGGCCCGGGGGAACCTGAAGAGGTTCAGCACTGCCAAGTGTCAGGGGTTGCACTGGAGCAGGAGGAATCCCAGACGTAGATACAGACTGGGAGAAGAGCTTCTTGAGAGTAGCCCTGCTGAGAAGGACTTGGGGATTGTGGTGGATGAGAAACTGAACATGAGCCAGCAGTGTGCTCTTGCAGCTCACAAGGCCAATGGGATCCTGGGCTCCATCAGCAGAGGGGTGGCCAGCAGGAACAGGGAGGTGATTGTCCCTCTCTACTCTGCCCT
>VZTU01009623.1:347471-523774 GCA_013400835.1 Zapornia atra
AAGCAGGAGGGGATTCAACTTTTTAAAAGAGCAGATAATGGCAGGACAAGGAGGAATGGGTTAAAACTAAAGGAAGGAAGGTTTAGATTAGATATTAGGGGGAAGTTTTTTACAGAAAGAGTGGTGAGGTGCTGGAACAGGCTGCCCAGAGAAGTAGTGGATGCCCCGTCCCTGGAGGTGTTCAAGGCCAGGTTGGATGGGGCCCTGGGCAACCTTGTGTAGCTCCAGGCCTGGAGGTTGGTGGCCCTGCCTGTGGCAGGGGGGTTGGAGCTCTATGATCCTTGGGGTCCCTTCCAACCCAGACCATTCCATGATTCTATGATTCTATGTTGGCTGTGAGCTGCCTGGGGTTGAACACCAGAGGATGAGATCTGAGGTGCGAAGGGTTCCTGGTTCCTGCACATCGCCTGTTGAACTATTCAGTCTGTTGAGCATGCGTTTGCCTAAAGCTAAGCACATGCTTGGAATGAAGGACACCCTAGAGTGAGGGACCCCGTTCAGAAGCACTAGGCTCCATGGACTCAGTGCTGGTCAGATGAGCATGTTGGAGATCAGAGAGAGTTGGGGTCCAGAGGCTGAGCTCCTCACTGAGTTCAGTGGGAGCCAACACAGCTTTGTGTTGTTCAGGATCAGGCTTTGAATGTCTAGAGAACATCAAGAGGTATCTGCTGAAGGATCCTATTTAGGGAACTCTGATTTAATTTTAAATTCTGACTGCAGTGGGATCTGGAGGAATATTTTGCACAGTCTGGTTGGCTGGTCGACCTGAGAAGCCCTGCTTCAGGGGGCTCATAATCACAGCTGAAGAGAAAACATACTGAAAAACCTCCAGCAAAATGGACTCTTAAAAATCTCTTTTCTCACATATTTGGCCTGAACTAGCAATAACAACTTCGATGCAGGGCATTTCCTGAGGATTAATGACTGTCTGGGGTCATCATCTCCTCTCAGTTAGTTATTAATCCCCAGGAAATACTCTGTGCCTTGATCATTATTGCTTAATTAGCATTGAGAATGTGGGGAGTTTAGGTTTCTTTTCATGCATCCTGTGCATTGCTAGGGTGGGGGTTTCTTTCATTAACTTGCCCTTTTCAGCCTAGATGGGAGCGTGAGCTTTGCTTACAGTTTTCAGGTTTGAGAATTTAGTCACAGGGTTAAACCTTTTCAAGCAATTTGAGTTCCATGTGAAAGCACCACTAACAGCCCACATCTGCAGTGCATCAAGAAGTGTGTGTGTCCCCCTCCCCACCAGCTCTCCTCTGCTGAAAAGTGCCGGGTGGTGGCGTAGGGGCAGGAGGCTGGGAGAAGAGGGTGCTGAAAAAGGACAGGGAGAATTGCAAGGTAGAAGAGAGAGAGAGAAAGGGTGGAAAGGGGAGAAAAGGAAGCTTGGAGGAGCAGAGAAATTAGGTGCTTCCAATCTCAGCAGGCAACTTTATCAGTCACTGAAGAAGCTCTTGACTCATACGAAATTTTGAAGCTTTGGTAAATTTTTGGACTCCAGGCAGTCTTCAGAGAAATGCTGCCTGATTCCAAGGGCCCAACTGGAAATAAGCATCAAGTTTTCTGCTCCAAAGAAAGTCATAACATCATTTTTACCAAAAGTTTTGTTTTTAAAATCTTTTGTCGCACTTCACTGGGGGAGGAAATCGGAGCTGTTTAAGTGATGTTTTCCTAACTAGCTCTCCTTCAGATCTCATTACTCACTCCTGCTGTTGTAGGAGCCTCTGCCCAAGTCTCCTTTGAGGTTTTTTTTTTTGCTCCTGTGTGCTTAAGTGAAAGTTATAGCAATCTGGGCGTTGTGTTTAGGACTAGTAGGTTGCAAATCAGTTTCACACATTGCAGTAAAAAAACCCACCCAAATATTATTCTAAATAGATGTTTGGGTTCACAAATATTTGTGTGAATTTGGTAAAAATATGCAAATATGCAGGTGTCCTCAAAGTGCTACTCTTCTTCCCTACCTAAATATCCCATTTAATATGTTATCCTGCAGAGACATGATGGTTCTAAATGAATGACAGACTTTGTTTCAAACTAGAAATTTCCAGCAGAATTGAGGTCTGCATCTTGTTTGCCACCTCCACCCTTAATAGTGATTAAAAAAATAAAATTAAATTAAAAAACCAAACCACCAAACTCTGGTGTTTGGGATGTCACACTTCTCTTGGCTTTGGAGAAACCTTTTCTTTGAGGAAAGGTGATATTGTAAAAGGAATACCTGCTTGTTTGTTGGTTTGAAGAATATGTGATTTGGACTTTGGATTATTTTTTTAAGTCAACTATCAGAGTAGTTATGCTCTTTCAACTTTGCCAGAAAAAGCAGATACATTCAGTATCATGCATAAATCAATGCAAGTAATTATTCCCAGTTATTTTGAAAATAGCTTTTCAAAGGCATGGAACTCACTGTAACCGAAAGAACTTCACTTAAACAGATAGTATTTATAATTAATTCAATAGATATAAAAAGATATGACTGGTTTTGATCTTAACCCTGATCAACATTAAATCTAATCCTCATTTCAATGCTTTCCTTAAATATGGGAAAAGGCTTTTGACACAGTCAATGGCAACTATATATTTTAGATTCTCCATAGAGTTCTCCATAATGTCCTCATCCAAAACTCTCTTGTGACTGACCTCCAGCAGCCAATGTATGGCCAATGTCAAATGATAAAAGGCATAAAAAGGGCAGAGGGAATAGAAGAAGAGTCATTATGCAGACGATATATAAATGTCCATTAATGCAAGACATTCCTTCCTACATTCAAGTTCATAGCAAAGTTTCTCACTGCATATGTCTCAAGGGGTTTAAGGATTCAGCACATGCATTTTTGTATGGTTATGTTCTTACTAAGGAACAAAAATAAGAGACCTGCATAAAATTAGGGGGCTATAGGCCTTGATAAGATCAAAACAAAATATATGGGGAAAAACCCTTCTGTGCTTGCTTGGGAAAGAAAACAGTATCCTAAATATTGGGGCTTTGTATTTTGCTTTAATAAGGCCAACTTGAGTGGAAATCTGAAACTACAGTGTCACTGGAACAATTTCTGAGGCAAAGGAAAGTTAATGTATCGAAGGAACTGGAACATAAACTGAGCCATCATGAACCTGTGATCATGTCTGATACTGACTTTGCACACACCGAAGCCCTGCTGCCTCACTGGCATCACCAGGAAAGCTAAAGCTGGTGGTAATGTGTGTGAGTCCAAACGCTGAGAGGTCTGGTGATTTTTCTGGCTCCATCCTCCTGGCCTTTGGGCATTTTAGTGTCCTCTATTTGCTTCGTCTGTAAGAGTGAGCTCTTCAGAGGTGCTTAGGGACTGCTCACAAACATGAGCCTGCATCTCCTGAAGCCCTGATGACAGAGTGATACTTTTTTGATGTGTTGGAGAAGACAGTCCAGTAGCACAGTGACTTGCCCAAGCCCTCAGGTACAGGAGAGTCAACAAAGATAACTGTAGGGGAAGGCAGATGTTTGAGGGTGTAACACACATAGTGTCATGGGTAGGAGCTGTCCCTCTGCATTTGACTTCCCATAGCCTTGAAGCTTCCAGCAGACCTGGGGGCAGCTGGGTCTGAATTTATTTAGGTGAATTAGTACAGAATTAGTAGAGCAATTGAGTGGGAAATCAGAACAGACCTTAGCTTCACTTCTTGGTTTTGTAAAACAGGGTCTGGATCCTGGTTCAAGCCTGATGTGAGAACACTGTGGGAAGAACCTTTTATGGTTTTAGCCATGTTAGGTAGCTGCAGTGAGATGAGATGAGATCTGATGGGGTTTTGCAAGCCTGTGAGTCAAAATGTGGAATTATCCTAGAGTTTACCAAAGAGGGTACAGACTGTAATTCACATGGACAAACATGATTCCCACTTTAAAAACTGTGTTGTGGTCAGGAAAGCTATACCAAAAATCAGTTCGTTGCAGTCTGGTTTGAAGAGGAACCTGAGCTCCTGGTGCTACACCCCTGCATTGCAGTGGTCTTGCTACTGAATAGAAAGCACTGTGAAATTGTGTACCCACCGAGGTCAATGGAAGACGTGCATTCAACTGGAGTGAGGCCAGAGTTTTATTTTCCACCTAGTATAGAAGACTGTTGTTTCTAATCCACTCACCCCTGGAGAAAGCTTCCATCCCACTTCTTGAAATCACGAAGGTTGTGTCTGTTCTCTAGCTGCTTCTCTGCTCACCTTGAAGGGATCTGCTCAAAAAGCATGATGGTGACTATATGGCTATTTGCTCTCCTTAAATGAAGGGACAGTAATGCAGAGTTGATGACTTGAATCAGGGATTCTAGTTTTAATCTCAAATAAAAGCAGGTCTGCATCTAGTTGATTTCCCATTATCCTGGTATTCTGCTTGCCCAGAAGATGATCTGCTGGTGAGAGGTCTCCGCATCTTCCCAACAGGCTGTTGAGACGTGGTCTGACAGTGGAAAGTAGTATTCCTGAGCTAGAAAAAACAGCAACAAAAGGCTCTGATTCTTGAGCAATGCAGAAGTCTGCCTCATTTGGTAATGGACATAATTGAGATGGAAACCAGGATTATGCAGACCCAAAGTCAGAGTGGGAGGCCGGTACCAACAAAAGGAAAAAACAGAATCTGAAATAATTCATCCCAGCCTTCTGTTTCCTTATGTTGTAAAATAAACATGAAATGTCTTGATGCATGTATGGTCAGTTTGAATCTAGACATTTGCTTCTAGCACTCGATCCCTCGATCAGTGTTAAGCACTGATTGAAATAACAGTAGATAGGAATGGTGAAACCCTTGCTTGTCTTTGAAAATCTGCCCCTGCTTGCTCAGTAGTGGTCAAAAAGCAGGATTTGGGATTATTGTTTTTTCCCACTTTCTTGTTGTTTTGGGAGAAGAAAAAGTTATCTTTCTGATCCATATGTGGTCTGAAAACCAGATGTTATCATCACTTGGTTATAGCCCTGCTGGTACAGCATGTTTTGTTTATTAAAGAAAAGACATGGTTGAAATTAGATCCATGAGATACATGTCATCAAGCTTTCTGTATTAGCAAGTAACAGTTTCCAAAGTGTGACTCGAACTTGTGGATTGCAGCTTAGTGTCAGTTTAATACAGGTTTCAGAACCCGTGTGGCACTGTAGTATCCGTGTCTTTAAGTTGGAAAGCACCTTTGAAAAATGTTATTTAAAAATACCTATTTCATTTGCTGCTTTCTTTTGTCAGGAAAGATGGACTTTGTCTTGTAGCAGCCATAGTTTAAGTAAACATAAACTCTGGCCCAAATTTCATAACCATCATTTCCTCAAAGCTAGCAGCACTAAACCAAAATATAGTTTTATTTGGCTAACCCCAAAGTAGGATGTGGTTGCCAGCCTCTGAAGCCACATGATCAAGTTTCAAGTAGACGCCACCGGAGTTCTGCTGTTGTCTTAATCAGGAAAGTCATGAACACACTCCTCCCAATGCCATCAGGATGTTTAACAAGGAAATGTAACCGTAACAGGTATGCTAAAACTAAAACCTACATGCTCCTCATCCTACGCTAGGACAGTCTGGGAGTGCCATGGCATTGCTGGGCTCAGGAGGTAAAAGATGTTAGAGTGATGATTGCCAAGAGAAAAGGTTCTGTTTTACCATAATCCCAACTCTGCTGTCAGCACTGAGCTCTGCACAGGGCTGCCAGTCATGGACTACAAGCCCAAGACTGCCAATGCAGGTGCCAGATCCTTCTGGTATAAACTGCTGTTGCTTTGTTGCTTGAGGTGGAAATAAGCTGATTTTGTCTGGCTGAGAACATGGTTCCTTAAGCTTTTCTGGTCTCACTTTCTCCCTACCCGCTTTGCTTTTCCTTTTATATTGCAAACACCTCAATGAGACGAAAGGATGAACAGATGATAGAGTCAGTTCCCCTGGTTAATGACCAGCACTATATTCACAACCTCATTTGGTTTTGTTCCTATTCGCGGCTTCAATGGTGCCGATGAGAAGGAATTAATTTTATTGAGGACAACTCAGTGAATTAAATGAAAAACTGCTCACTTGACTGGAAAGGCTTTGACAGACGGCACAGCAGCCGGGCAGATTTGAAAAACTTTACATCTCCTGGACTTGGGGAGAGAAGGAGGCAAGAGAAAAGAGGGGAGGGAAGGCCATTGCAGATAAGCTGCAAGGCGACTATTTCAAGGCCTCTGAAAAACAACAGAGCAAGCTGCAGTCTCTTGTTTTGATTCATAGGTCTCCCCTCCCTTTTGTTCCTTGATGCACTAAATCTGTTCCTTAGCCCCTCTCGTTTCAATAAACACCCAATAAGAAACTAATCGTCGTATGGTGAATTAGAGAAGAAGAAAAGGTGCTCAGAAGAAATGTTATGGTCATGGAAGTCTCTTATGCATTGCAACCATCTGGTGCGCTGCCATTACTATGAATGGGATAATTGAGTCCCAAATAACTTCTTTTGGGTACAAATAATAGCCATCACCCTGATTTGTATTCTTCACAACAGCGCTGCCCCATCATTTCACATCACATCTGCACATTTCATTGATTGGGCGCTGTGCTACCAATAAGTTACTACACTTAATTAAGCCCACATAATTCTCTTCAAATGAGCAGAAAAGTTTGTGTATAGGCCAAAAAGAAAAGGGGGCTGCAAATGAGACTTTAGTGACTCCACTTTGTATGAGGTATTGAGATTGATAGTGATCCCATGCCACCAAAGTTTTCCTTCAACATAGGAAAACTGTAAAAGCATTAGGCAGCTCAACAGCTGTGTATAATCTGAGGAAGGCCTGATTTCAGACAAACGTTCTCCCGGAGGTGACTGAAACCCCATTGTGGCATAATCTTGCTTTTCAGAAAGTGTTACAATTCAGTTGATTTGATTTCTCGGGTGCCTGGCTTTTGTGGCATCATTAAAAACTCTGTAAGGAACCGACAAATGGAGTCCTCTGCAAAGAGCCATTGTCTGCTCTTCAAGCACTGGGAGAAAGAATTGACAGGAAATAGGAAAACATAAGCCTTTGCAGTAAATATTACTGAAAATAAAAACTAAGGTACCAGTCTTCCCAACGGAAAGGAATGAATGTTGAACCTTTAAAGATTTTTATTTTTTTCCTTTTTATGCTTTGCTTTTCTATTTATTAGCCAAAGCAGGGGCGAAGCACATTCCTTCAGTTACATCACTGTGATATGTTATCACTTCACATGGGTTATTACTTGGTTTTGAACTCTCTACACCACCAAGTGACAAGCCGCTGAGCCTATCCTGGCAAATAATCCACCAGGAATTTGCTGGTGATTCCAGTTGCTCAGGATCAAGCCCAGGAAGCCTTACTGGAATGTGGGGGTCTATGGGAAGCTCAAGAGTAAACAAAGAATGGAGTTACACAGAGAGAAACAACTTAAAAGAAACTGAGAGTAAACCTCCGCCTTGCTTAAAGAGGTTTGTGGGGTTTTTTTAAATCAATGTTTTCTCATTCCTCCCGAGCAAATCTAGAGTGACTTGAATACGGTTTTCAGAACAAGTGGCAAAATATCCCGTGAATGCTGCAGAGGTCACTTCACACACTCGCTCTGCCCCTCATTTGTTTATCTAAATGCTGACAAATTGCAGCATTTTAACAACATATCTCTGGTACTGAACTTGATGTGCACGGTTTGCCCTCTATCATTGAGCTGATAATGAGGCTAAGCATAAAGCCTTCATTCACGGCTATAAAGGCTTCTGACAGTGATGAATACCAAGTAGAAGAATTAGGTGGTTTACAGGAGAATATGCTATTGTGTAAAACCTCTATGCCTTTTATCCACCCTTCTGCTCATTTTCAGTTCCTTCACGTCAGCCATCTCTGCGAGCGCTCTAGCAAGCTTTCCTCTCCTGACTTTTACTTTTAATGAGGCTATCTTCCAGAAAGTGCTAGCTAAGATGTTGTGTCAGCAATTATTCCTGGCTATCCTGTCTGAAATGCCAGAGACCCCTTTCATTTCACCAGCCGATGATAAACATTCAAAATACCGGTGCCTGGGAAGTTTGGCTGCGAGGTAATTCGTATCTGCAGCCCTGTGCTGTGGCATGGCACAGCAGCTGTCTGTCACTGGGAGATCTTTCTTATAACAAAAGCAGCCTTGTCTTAGAGCTTCTTTGCGAAAGCATCAACTAATATCCCTTTTAGATGGGTATGTTTGTAGAAGAGGTGACTTCTGGGATGTTGGTGTTTTGGTTTTTTTTAAATTGCTGGCTGCTATGGATCAGATTAACATTTCATTGTCTGTGTCTGAGCTCTGGGCTCGTTCTAGGAGCTGAGGGAAATGTGGGGAAAGGATGCTGACAGATCCTGATAGAATATCTAATTTGATTGAACCAAGGACCACCCTCCCCCCCACCAATGGTTTTATCCTTTGGGACACGTTTTATTTGTGAGATCAGCTCCCGTTCCTGTCCATCCTAATACACCCCATCCACAAACACAACTGGGAAGAATTTCACCTCTGAGTTGGGCTCTGGGTATTTCTGAGTTTTTGCTGGTGTCACAGTCCTGGAAAGCTTTGCACTGACCGTCATCGGTGCCAGAAGGACGCTGATCCAGCGGGCTGGATGCAACCCAGTCTGAGTGGATGGGCTACTGAGCTGCATTTAGATAACTGAGTGTGTGCTCAGGGCTGTCCTGCACTCCTCCCTGCATTTTCCAAGGGTAAAAGGTAGCAGCTGGGTTACCAGCTGAAGGCCACAGCCTGCCCACACTTCTCTGTCCTCTTCCCATTTTTGCCTCTTTGTCAGCTTCTCCTTGTGTCTTCTGTACCTCTTTTCTCCCTGCCTTTCACACTTGCACGCCCCAACCTTTCCCCTGCACCTAGCTTTACTCTTGGGCACTTATTTCTGTGCTTGGTTTCCTTCCTTTTGTTGTTTTCTACATGTTGTCCAGGTGTACAGCCCTTACTACTACTTGTACTTCTGGACATGTCACTTTATTATTCACTTCCCCTCCCTGCAGAAATGCTTCTTTTCTCCCAGCTCTGGTTACCGGTGTTGGCTCCTGCCTCCCCTCTTGCTCTTGGCTGGCAGCCCTTGGGTTACTGGTGGCTCTGGGCCCTAAGAAAGGCTCTTGGAGCAGAAGCACCAGCAGTAACACCGCCTCCCAGTTTTCAGAGGAACCTGTAAGCATCCTGACTGATTTCAAAGGTGCTTGTTGCCTTCAAATATGGCTGGAAAGCATGGAAGTGCTTGGGGACCTGTGTGCTTGCACACAGAAGTCTGCTACTTCTGCTGGTTCTTTAGGAAATTTCGGGTTATTAACTTTAACCACTTTGGAATTCTTTTTACTTTCCCTTTCTCCTTCAAGAATATTCCTATCTCTTTAACACACATCCTCCATTTAAAAAAAAACAAACCTGGGGACAGAGAGGGGTATAGCATTTTATTAAATGTACATGACACTGAGGACACAAAAACACCAGCATGGGATGAATTTACTAATCAAATACAGACCTGGTCTACATTGTAGTATGACACTGGAAAGGAAATATCTCTTCACAAGGTTTGTTTTAAATCTGAAAGAAGATTAAGAGAGAGAATGTTGAAATACAGAGGAGTCCAGGGGGGCGGCAAGGAGGGAAGATAGAGAGTAATTGATGCAAGTAGGGAAGCGGAGCTTCTGCCCAGGGCAGAGGGAGTAGCAGAGGGTTCATAGTGTGTACAGAGAGTCCTTCAAGCAAATTACCACGCCCAGACAGGCAAAAGAGCAGTTAAAGCTGGGTGAAGCTTGGCCATTTCTCTTTCTGCTTCCACTGAAGGAATTTTAGAGGTTTTGCCCTGCAGATCCTTTGTTCCTTAGCCCAAATGTCACCATGAAGCCCAGCCTACCCAGTGGCAGTTGTGGCAGCAATAGTGGTTTAAGGAGCTTCCCTTTCAGGTGCTTGTCCTCAACCTGCTGAGCATCTCAGCATTGTCCTGACTGCTCACGAGGCCTTATTTTAGTCAGATTAGTGAATTGATCTGGGTTTATTATTTTCTAGGTTTATTTTTAAGCCTGGATCCTGGACTGCCATGGTTTACAGCACGGCCCCACAAACTGCTGCCTTGTCACAGCCAAGAGGCTGCAGGCTGGGTTCAGTGCTGGGAACCAGCACGTGGGGTAGGCACAAGCTCTGTAAACTGGTGTGGCTTCTGCCCCCTCCCCCCCGGTGCTGCACTTCAATTTCTCAGATTGAAGTATAATTGTTTCTTCACAGCCTTTGGTGGGAAGTTCCAGTTCTTATTGTTCATCCTTGCTCTGCCTTTCATTATGTGGGGTGTTGGGTCCCCCCGTTGCTCTAATGAGAACCAAGAAAAACATAATAATTCAAAGGGAAATATGAAAATGCTCTTCAGAATCAGATGTGTGAAACACTCTAACTAAAAGATGTATGTGAAGTGCTGGTTTGAGGATGCTGGAGCAAAGACAGCTTAGAAGTTTTCTTCTTTTTTCCTCTTTACATTGTTTTCCAGAAAGATGAACTCTCATTTTTGTTTCACACAGATTTTTCTGAGTAGTATTTTTCTGTGCTGTGAAGTGGAAGAGAGCTATTTTAACCTTAAAACTTTATTTTGTGGCATCTTTGTTTCTTGGACTCGTGAGACACGGGATTTGAATAAGGAAATGGCTTTCACCCTGCATTTCTCTCTGTCTTCAAGCAGAAAAGTCCTATGTTTACAAGTGGGAAAACTGACACAAACTATGTGGGGCAAATACATTAATTCCTTCTCCTCTTCAGAAGACCTTTTCCAAATATTGTTGGTTGGTTGCTGGTTTTTTGTCCAAAAGCATTGCTGAATGCCACATAGCACATTGTATTTACCGCATGGTCCTCAGTCCCCCAAAAATACTTACTAGGCAGATATCCTGCTGCTTTGCTTTTGACCCCTCCAGACCAGTTTTCTCTCCAGCATCTTTTCATGTGTTTGGAATATAGCTCCCTGAAAATGGTTGTGATGAGGGCCTGTTTGGTTGTGTTACATGAGAGGAAACTCTGTGCACCACATTTTCAAAGGGGAAGGATGCCTTCTGAAGAGGGCAGGGGGGGGTTTCTGTGGATCACAGCAGGGCAACTGTTTATGGAAAACCAGCCATTCTTGCTGGCTTCTTATAAGCTGCCCACTGAGTACAAACAATGCCAGACACATGATGTATGGATTTGATTCATTTTAGGAAGAAAAAAAAAAGTAATAAAACCCCTTCAAATTGTAAAGTAGGTTACATTTTTCAGACACAGTTCCTGCAACAAATTTTCTTCTGTCTTATTTATGAGAAACTAGTGACTTCTGTAAATGCATATGGCTGAGTCCCACGTCTTCGAGGTTTGCTGGGAGAAAGAGCTTTCAACAAAGTTGCAGTGGCAATGGGTTGTCCCTTACACCAATTAATCATGGAGGAAATCTGCCACACATCTGTCAGAGAAGGTTCCTTTCTCAGTCGCTGCACCCAGCACTTGAAGACAGCAGGGCTCATGGCAGAGTGGCAGCTGGAATAGCAAAAATGTGGGGTACCACCACTCTGGCTGGGCTTTTTTTCCCTCCAGGACAGGCTGCTCTTGTCGGCATCTCGCTCTGCTGCTTTCCCTGCCCTTCTGGTGTGACGCTCCAGCTGGCCTTTCCCTCCAGATGGGCAAGGTCCAGCCCTTGGGTGCCAGGGCTGAGCTGGAGCTGGGCAGCAGTTTGGCTCAGTCTTGGGCCTGAATCTGACCTCTGACTCCATTGCCATTTCTCTTAGAAATGTTCTCTGCTCCTTCTCTTATTCTCTGCTCCTTCTGCCGCTGCGCGGGGCAGCCCATAAGTTTGTAATGCAGGCGAGTCTCCCTCCACTCCTCCCCCTTGCTCTCAGCAATGTAGATGTGTTGTAAGGGAGAGGATTTCAAAGGGATTTAATCAATCAGAGTGCCAAAGTACTTCATGCAAGAGAGTTCTGCGTAATGGGAAAGCCTTTTAATGAGGAGGATGTGTGCAGCAGTGAACAGCTTCAGATTTCACTGCTAGATGTGCAGGAGAGCAAACCTTGGCGCTGAGCAGCGTGTGACTTCACATCCCCGTGCAGCTCTTAAGGATGTTTAAACTTCAGCAGGTAGTTGGACTCACAAATTGTTTTAAAACAAGGAGAAAACTAGATCATGTATAACAGGCTGTCAGTCAGCAGAAAGACCCAGCCATGTCTTTTTCAGTCTGTTTTGGTAAGGGAAGGTCAGGAAGGAGATTTGAACCACAAGCTGATTCAAAAATGTTTTAGTTTTTGTAAACAACTCCATCTGGAACTAGTAAACTTTCAAAGTTTGAGCCAGCCCCTCACCACCTCCACACACCCCAGCCTGCCTGAAACGAATCCAGCAGCAACCATTGATTTCCATTGCCTTACAGAGCTGGGATATGATCACACCACCTCTGGGCCAGAAGAGAATACAATCACTCACTCTGAGTCATTACATAAGCTAAAGTATGTGATTTATTAAACCACAAAAAATAGGTTGTACTAACATTGAGAATCTGACTTCAAACCACAGAAGGAGCGACATGCAGAGTTAAGGTTGGGACTCCCTCCTTAACCTATCTTGTGGTGCCTGGGCATTGCGTGTGACCCGTGAAATCACCCCCACTTTGGAGAGTCCTTGAAAGGCAGCAGACAGAGGCAAGGATGGCATTTGATCCTTAGCTGTGCTTTCTGTTGCTTTTGTAGGCTTGAGTTGTGTTTAGCAAAGTGACGATTTAATTTTCTCTTCTGGTTTGGTTGGATCCCGTTCTAGTCTTCCTAGACTTGGCCCATTACCTTGGAATTCAAAAGAGCAAATATATAAAATGATAAATAATAGGAAACACTTGGAAATCTAAAATGTTTCAGTGAAACATACAGGCAACTCTCCCAAATAGTCTGTGTTTTATTTCTCACTTTCAGTCTCAGTGGAGCTATATGAGACACCACCTATTAATGAGTTCTTAGGGATTCCTTACTCTGTAGGTCACCACACCAAGAGCACATAAAGTTTCCAAAGTGCAAATAGCAAACAGCATCTTTGGTCTTCTCTGCCTACCTAAAATCTGTGTATGTCAGGCAGAGTTTCTTGTTGCTAGAATGTACTCAGGTTATTGTCCTATTTTTCATACTAGGTCTTTGCTACTGGTCGTTTTTGGAGACAGGATTGGTTCTGGGGCTGGGTGGGATCTTGCTGTGATGTGGCTGTCCCTCTTTTTTGGAGAGGTTGTGTAGTCTGCAGCGTGTGTGTTTAAAGGTAGAAGGGGTTGCAGCGATCAATTTGCATTCATAAATGGTTAGTGAAATGCAAGGATGTTACGAAGTGCATCAGTTGTTGGCTTCTGCTCAAAGTTAGTGAGGATGAAACATTTGTTACAGATACTCTATGTTTTACAGTCTTCTTCCACTTAAGAGAATTTGCACCAAAAAAAAAAGGATTTCTGTGCATCTGTGTTAGACCACAAAATCTGCCAGGGTATTAGGTGATTTCCTAAGGGAAGGCCATCACCAGCTTCTGCTGTTGACCATGCAAGTGACTCTGACAGCACAGAATATTGTTTCAAACACAAGCAGGTTTGGAATGTATTCCCACTTCACTGTCAGCCTGATATCACTCTGAAAATCCATTTAGTATTTGGCTTTAGTTTCTTCTGTTGAATATGGGGGTCTGAATAAGCAGTAGATATGATATTTAAGACTTCCATAGAATTTAGGGGGATGTAACAGCTGTTTTACCCGTTCTTGTTTCTCACATTAGGCTGTGCTATATGGGACTGTTCTGGGTGAAAAGGCAGTGTCCCTAGCCAGGCAGTACTGAATATGCTACAAGGAAAGGAATTACACCAGACTCCTCCTGTGTTAGAAATGTTTTGGAGGTTAATCATCATGTAGTTTCTTCTGGCACATCTGTACTGAATGTCCTGGAGACATTTTGAAATGGTCCCCATTGATGTACAGAGTTTGAAACCACCATTTCCATTAGACCAGTTTTCAGTAAGTCTGAGCTCATCACGCCCCAGGAGTATGTTAGATCTAGTGGGTGCAGCCTTGGTGCCAAAAGGAGTGTCATGCTAGAAAGCTGCTCCTTTTGTGAGTGAAAAGCCTGTGAGAGCATCTTTGTGAGTGACAGCAACACAGAAGACAATTCCGTGTTCCTTTAATACTTCTTCCATCTTGCTTCTTATTCCAAAATGTAGAATCACTGAATGATTTGGGTTGGAAGGGACCTTAAAGACCATCTAGTGCCATGAGCAGGGACACCCTCCACTAGACCATGTTGACCAAAGTCCCATCCAACTACTCCCTTCATGCCACTAAATAATAAGAGAAAAACTACAGCTATTTCACTTCATTATGTCACCATAGGACTGCAGCACCTTCCATTTTCATGGGATCTGCAAAATGTAAAGTATAGATGCCAAATTTACTGGAGTATGTTCTTGTCACACCCATCTGGAGCTTTCCCTCCTTCATCCCCACCTCCTTTTATCTGGAGGTCCTACATGTCACCTGAGCCCTGGGGACAAACAGGGTTGCATTGTACATTCATTATTCCCATGAAAGAGCACAACAGCTCCTTTGAAGTCGTTAGAACCTGCTGTTTGAGGGATCCTGGGGCAGGGCCTGACTCCTCTCCCTGGCAGAGGTCTTACACCCAGGAGGGTCTGCTGCTTTTGGGACAGTTATCTGCATTTACATCAGTACAAGACCAGTGCTGGAACCCAGCTCTCAGTTTGTTTACTGTGCTGAGCCCTTGTCTGCAGTCTGCTGTATTAATTGTGCAGAGGCTTCACTTAATAAAATACGTTGTAAAATTACTCTTGGAAAAGAAGTTGCTGCACATGGGAAGCAGTTCCTTTCCCAGACAAAACCCCTTAATAGGTTTTAATATTCTTCCCCCCCCATGTCCTCCAGAGCAGAAGCCTGTGTTTAGGATTTATAGGAAAAGGCTTATGTGGGATTTCTTAGTCTTTAAAAGGCATCATTTGCTACTACTTTGCATTTGTATATTTATTTGTGTACTTAAAGCAGAGAAGGGAGAAAAATCTCCACCTATCCCTTGTTTTACCCTGGATGGAGGCCCTGTGTGCCAAGCCTCATCCGGCACAGAGTTTTTCTATAAATGAGCAATAATGAAACCCTGAAAATAGTTTTGATTTTTTTCAATGGAAACGCTGACTTGACCTTAGTTGGAGAGGGCCACGAAAGGTGCTGTTGTAATAAAGGAATGACTTCATCAGGAAATCAGGAAATCCTCACTCAAACCTCCAAATATATATAAATATATCCATTTATTCCATTGTGAATCAAATGATGCCATGTCCTGTAATTAAGGATGCTGGCAGCCAAGTTGTATCATACATTTATTTCCATCACAGTACATTAGTGGCTCAGCAACTTTGGTTCCTTGGTCACCTGCTTCAGGAAACGTCCTTGGAGCTTTGTTTCACAGCTTATTTGGTGGTGACAGATCCTTTATTTATTCCCTACCTGAGGGGCAGGGATTCCACTAATTGCCCAGAGCCAACTGCTTGGAGGCGATTATATGTGCTGCAGGGCAGTTACAGGACAATAAAAGAAAGCAGTGGAACAGTGGAATGAGTTCCTGATGTGTTGATGGCAGGTGAACCGTCACCTAGCCTACGGTATGCCTAGATGGGAAAAACAGTCCTCAAAACTGGGCTTTACTGGCACCTGTTTTAAAGATAATGGCAACTTTTTTTTCCTTTCTGAGGAAAGGAGTTGTAAGAGTATTTGGCAGTGGAACGTGGCAAACAGCTTCAGCAAGATCCCGGTAACATCAGTGACAAAATCCAAGGATGTCCCAATGAACTGAGCTCAGCCTTACAAGAGCTGAGCTTGGGCCTGACAAAGGCCTACCTGAAGCCAGCTGAGAAGTCTTTCCACTGATGTATTGGGCGGGTCAGTGGTGACTGCATGTTTATGTACATCCAATGAGCTATGCAAAATTACCTGGGATCCTTGTGTCATGATATTTTCTAGTAAAGATGAAGTTGTAGGGCCAAATTTTGACCTCACTGAGACTGCTACAGTAGGCTTATTCACCTTTTTTTCTGTCTCTGGATCCCAACCCTTTATTTCCTTCCCTCAGGCCTAAACACAAGCCTCTGCCTTGATTACTCATTTGCAGTCATTGGTAAACGTGCTGAAGGAGATGGCTTGAAGCAAGAGTGAGCAAACTTCTTTTAAAAGTGGATTAATGAGATTTCCTAGTCTTCAAAGTGTCTGTAGAAAGTCCTGGTTCAGTTTGCTTTGATTTTTTTTCCCCAATACAGTAGCTGATACACACTGACTACCGAAGTTCCTGGACTTGGATTATGAAAACCATTAGCCTAAAAATCAATAGGGAGGAGGGAGAAGGTTCCGTGTACAGAACAGGGCACTGTATCAAGGGACAGGCCCATGTATCTTCATTATTTGCATTAGACCCTGAGATTACAGCAGGAGCACTCGACAAATCCAGCTGAGATTCAGTAGAGGGAGAAAGCTGCTCTGTCTGCACATACGCCTGATTTCCCAGTCCCTGTTGTGAATAGCAATGGGATTTGACCCTCTAGAAAAACAGCAACCTGTAAAGGTCCAAAAATAGACTTTTAAAAGACTCTGGAGTAAACAGGTCTTGTGTGTGTGACATCATCAGAGTGGAGCAGTGGTGTAAGCAGCTGTCTGATTGCTGTTAGAATCAATAGCTTACTTACTAGACTCTTAGTACTGTGTGCAATTAGCACACACCTCAGCATAGGTTTTGCATGCAAGATGTGGATGCGCGTATCTCTTCTGCCTTTGGTTCCATCAGCTGGAGCTTTCCTGTCCTCACGCAGGTCCTAAATCCCACGCACACCCCCACACCCCTCCCTTGCCAATCTTAATTGCACTTCTAGTCCCTGTTGCTCCATAGTGTCTGACACAGACCTTTACATACATCTCCTCCTGGCCTGCTTTCCTGTGGTGAGACTCCAAGGGTAACGCTTTTGCTGAGGGCTTTGCAGTGCCCTAGAGGAAAAGGATAGGTTTGGATTTGTCCTTTCATCTGTCTGTCCAGTATTTTGCAGATGGATGAGAGAGGATATATTATATATGGACATTTTGTAACTGTTCAAAGTCTCATAAGGATCTCCAGTGGGACCATTTTGCTGTGGAACTGCATGGCGCCTCGGCTACAAGACACTGGGGAGGGGATGCAGTCAGCTTCCAAAGCCCAATTATCGTTTAACCATCTGGCTAGCCAAGAGTTAGCTCCCCAAAAGCTGTGGACATGTTATGCCGGGGCTGATCTGCTGAGAGACTGGGTGTCACTTGTGGATAGGTATCTGCCACAAGACAGGATGGAGACATCGAGATTGCCCAGGGCAGCTTTCTCACCATTTCATGTTTTTTCACTTACAATTTCATGTTTTTTCCACTTCCTTGTGTGTTATTTTAAAGCCTTTTTTAGAATTCACTAAATTTGTTGTTATAGAATCCTCCTTTCTGATGAAGACAACTTTTGGAGAATTTTTGTGTTTCTAGGATGTATTTGCAGGTGCCTCTTTAGGTCTGTTTCTTTCTAGAGCTAATACATCTGTTGATAATTATGTAGCTAGAAGATTAACATTACCAAGTTGCCTGTATAATTTTGGAGCCTATCAGAAGTGGTAGCCTGCAGTGATGCATTTCATATTAAATAAAACCTCTGAAATATTTCAGTAACGTTGAGACAGGATTTAATTTACTGCAGAATTTATTCTGCTCTGCTGTTCTCAGTCAGTTTTGCAGAGTCCTGAAACCGAAATGATTTTATCGCTGAGCTGAGGTGATCGGCTGCCACAGGAAACTTAATTACTTTCTGATCTGATCTAAGCTATGGCAGAGTGCAGGTGGTGTGGAAGGACGAGACTAGAATATGTCAGATGCTGATCCTGTCTGTGGTAGAATAAATGGGTTATTTCAATGACTGCTAGGAAAGTATCAAGGTTATTTAGTTTGGGATGTAGAGAGGGGTGAGCATCACAAAAAGTCACTGGTGGATTGTGCTAAGAAGAAACCTGCAAAGCGTGTGAGACAGGTTGTCTTTGGGGGTCTGGGTCAGTCTTGATAGGTGCCTTGGACATCTCGCTCTCCAGCAAATGTTTATAGAGTTCTTTTTCTTTTAAAAATAAACACTATGGAATATCTAGAGATAGAAAGATGTGTGCTATCTACTTGTCTTCTGACATAAGTAATAGGATGACATTGGTTCGTGCTAGCCAGAACTCTGGTGTTAGGTTGGTATTTCTACACAGATGGCTTTTACAATGACTGCTGCTCGTTGATGTGCTCTCAGAGTACTCAATAGTTCAAATTAACTGTGTATAAATATGTCTTGAAAGCAAACGTCAAAATCACATGGGTTAATGTTATTGTAGACCACGTTGTAAATTTACATGCATTTGCAGGAAGCTGTTAATGCTCAGACACTTCCAGTCACAGGACAGAGAGATTGCCAGGTTTTTTTCTTAGCACAAATGAAATGCAAATTCCATTTTTATCATCAAGAGTTTTCCGTGTGAAGAGAAGACACTGGCTTTTTCCTGCAGCCTTTCTACCCCTTGTGTGCCTTGATTTCAATTATTTACCAAATCCAATATGATACCATATGCACCTTCTAGAATAAGGGATGTGGGCTTACAAAATGGTCCTTTACTCCTTTTGTATTCAGTACATACTTCAACCTACCTTTGCGATTCGATGTGTTTCCTGCACTTGAGCCTATCTTGAAGTCATCAAAACCTCTTTGCAAATGTATCATATCTTATATATAAAAAATAAAGTTAGTGGTTTATAGAGCTTCCTATCTGAAATTGTTAAAGAGAATTTTAACAAGCTCTAGTAAATCTGGGTGAATGGGAAATCATCTATGAACATAGAACCAAATAAAACCTGCTCGCCAAATTCCTAGCTGATGTAAATCAGAAGTCTCTGGAGCAGTGTTGTTTTACAACAGCTAATATCTATCCCTGTGCATTCACTTTAATTTCTTGTGTGACTCGTGTAATTTAATATCTGTGAATGTTTAAGTAAATGAATTTTGTCCAAAAGGAAGTTTGCCAAAAAAAGTTTAAAAAACACAGCTATTTCCAAGTATCTCTTAATAAGAAATTGGTGCAGCTTTCTTGAGATCACTTTGTTTTTCCTATTTTTCTTCATATTCCTTCAGTCTCCAATCAGAGATCCCCAAAATGATGTGACTTAATCAAAAATCTCACAAGATACTCTGAGAAAAGTCACTGTTTTAAAGACATTTATGGCCAGAACACTGCCAACTGCTTTCCAACGTGTCTATGAATGTATCTGTTGCTGGATACTTCATTGAGGGTGAAGGACTCAGACGACACACTACAATAGCTGGGGCTTAAGCTGGCTTTTTCTTTAGGCTGAGGTTCAGTCTTGTGGGAAGAGGTGCGTTTTAGGAGGGTGAATCCTGGTAGCCAGCTCCCTGCACACAAAAGGGGGGGGAATGGGGTAATTTGTGAGTGCATCCAGGATGGAGAGATTGCTGTGGGTGTCTTCACTTCAGTTACAACTGTTGTTTACTCAAGGTGTAATTCAGGTTTTGCTCCTTGGCTGCATGCTGAGCCGCAGCTCATGAGAAGGTGTCCTTTCAGCTCAGCCTGGTTGGCTCTTCTGGGCTGTGAGCAGGAGCTCCCTTTGTGTAGCAGCTCAATGCCAGCTCCTTGGCTCGTCCATCTTGAGCTGGAACAGACCGAGGTGTCTCCTTAACAGAATTGTCGGTGTTAAAAGGAAAAAAAAAAAAATTATTCCTCAAATCAGCTGTAAAACATCTGCTGCAAAAGCGAATAAACCTGCTTCTGCTCCAAAATGAAGTGCAAACTGCAATGGGTGCAATCCCAGGTGACAGAAGTGACAGCCGGACCAGGGAGGACCCTGCTCCATCCCACCCCCTGGGGCCACCGGAGCCCGCCGTGCCCGGAGCCCAGGCGCACACTTGTGTGTACAGTGACATCTAGTGACAAGGGACATCCGAGTGAAAAACTGTACGAGGGATGTTTTGCCCAGGACAGTCATCGAAACAGCTCTAGTTACTGCAGCAGGACAAATAGTCTTGATTTTTGGCAATTTCCTGAGGCTAGTGTGGGGTTTTTCCTAGGGCACAGAAATCCCCATCTGGTCAGGTTGGTGTTTAACCTCCTAGCAGAGGGCTGCAAATACAGAGACTAACCTTATGGTCTTACCTTGATGTGGTGCAAAAGGTATGCTTTTTATCCCGGGTGCCATCTGTGGCTGCATTTGTAGGGTTGGGTTTTTTTTCCCCAAAAAGAATATTTCTGAGGTTACTTTACCCTTAGCAACTGGATAGCTAGAGACAGAGAGTGAGTTTATTGCTTCAGCTGTCACCCAGTGAAGTCTTTCCAATATGGGCTGATAACGAAACTCTTTTAATAGACCTTTAAAAAAAGTTATGCTTTTAAAAATACTCTTTAAGCATTGACTTTTAAAAATGAAATTCTAAACCCCATGCTTTTCATGTGTATATTATTTACTTTCTTAGTTGTGGCTGGGATACCCGTATTTTCCAGGGTGGGTACCTCTCTGCGTCAGACCTGTTGAGATAAATAGCACTTCATTTTGGTCTTAGTAGATGTTTTTCATGAGTTTTCTTACTTTCACTTTACAAATGTCTCATATTCCTAACTGGCTTCCTAACTGGGCCAGGTCTGGAGCACACTGGTGGATGTCACTGACCTGGGGAACAATCTTCTTTTAATGGCTTTCCATGGCATCCAGACAGAGATCAGAGCTTTTCTGTTTCATTTCAAGATATATATGGGTGGGTTTCAAGCTTTATTTCTAGAGTGCTAAGTTGGAGATACAAAACTGCCAAGCCTCCACCCCTTGCAAATCAGAGATCTCCTATTGTCTTGAATTTTAAAATCCTGGATAATTTTAACTTGGAGTGAAAATTTATTGACTTCTATAAACAATGGAAATTAGAGGCCCCCAGAAGAAAATTCCCTGAGAACATGCTTTAATTTAGGTCTAAATGTAGTTTTATGGAGTTTAATGTGATCACTGTTTGAAGCAAAGTATGAGGTCAAGTGCTTTTCTGCAGCAGAGCTGTGAGTTCCTAAAGCAACAATGTCAGGACACTTACTGACCAATGTAGTTCATTTTGTCAGCATAGAAGACATTCATAAACGTATAGGAGATCTTTAAAGCTCAGTTTAGATATTCCCACAGATTTTATTAATTTCTCCTGAAGAGGGATGTGTTTTTCTTTGTATGCACATGAAGTGCTGCTCAAATTCCTGGCTCTACATGAGCGATTTGATTAAAATCAAGTATAATAGAGCTTAGCAAAATTGTTTCTTAATTATTAAAGCAATTAGAGGGATCTAAGAAAGAACTTATTCCCACTAGGCTAAGCCTACATATAAAGCCTCCCTTTCAGCTTCCTATTTCAGTTGTTCCACATTCTTACAAAATGCCTACTAATCACCCTCTAAGCTCGGGCAAACACGAAAAGGGGGAAGTCCTGTCAGGAAAAAACCCTGAAACACCAGGAGCATAGAGTTAGGCAAGTGCTATGTTACCACAGTCGGAGTATAAATACAGAAAAGGCCTTTCTTAGACCCACGCAGGAGATCTGGAGAAAGAATGGATCCAGCTGGAAGCTGACCAGTAACACCAACACAACCATTTTTTAGCCAGATAGCTTTTCTGCCTGTACCAAGTTGATGCAGGAGATGCACAGAAGAGCCAGAGTCCAACTGGAAGGTACAATTCCTCCTTTTAGTGGCTGCTTGTTCTTTATTTGGATAAAAGCATCCGTGGAGCCCCACCTCAAGGATTTACCCAAGTTCAGCTCTTCTCTTGTGCATCCAAAACCAGGGGCAGGTGTTAGCCATGCAGACCATCCCCATCTCTGCCAACAAATATTTTTCTGACTTGCTTCACGTTTTTTAGCAGAGTATTTCCTAGACAATATCCAAATTGTAGACTTTGACCATCGGTCAATTTAGTAGCTCTCCTTAATAAGTGCATCCAACACACCTGTTCTGTCACAGAAGCACTTTACTTGCCCAGACACAGTGGGGCTGTGGAATAGTTGTAGTTGTGATAAAGCCCCCAAAGGACCCTATAAAACTAATGGGGTCAAGAGAGTGTTGCCCTGTGCAGGTACCGCCGTTCCCAGCGTTGTCATTTGTTTCTGGTTAAGCGTTGTGTTTAGACTGGTAGCAATTGCTGTAGTTCAATCACTGAAATGTACCTGTGATTAATAATTGCTATAATATAAGATGTGTAAAGTTTTACCACTGTGTCCTAGAGGGCTTGTAATGAGAATGACCAGTTTAAAGCTGAAGCCAGGAATGTGGTAATGAGTGCATATAATAGAAATGTTAATTAAAACACTCTAAGGAGGGGAAAGCTCTGTGCCCCATGTTATCATGTGTTATCCCTGTGCCCGTTCACAGAAAGAGCGAGCCAGGGAAGCAGGGAAAAAGAAGTGGTTGTGCTTAGGTTAAAGCCAGCACCTCTGAGCAGGTTTAAAAGCCATCTTTAATGATCGCAGCCTGAGGAGTTCCCAGTATGTCTCTACACATAAGTCTAAGAAACACCCCAGGGAGAGCCAGCCCCAAGCGACTAGGAGGGGGCAATTAGACAAACCACAAGCTGGCATGCAGGAGCAGCTAAAGAGGATCATTATTGCTCAGGTTCTAAATAATGCATGTGGTTCTTATCTAACTCGGTCATATTATTGCAGGTCTGTGCTTTCTAAATGTGTAAAATTTTACACCAAAGACTTTTCTAGTGATGGCAATGGCTTTGAACAATCTGGCAAAACCAGGGCATGCTGTCCCTTTCAGCCCGAGGTGACACACTGTATTCACACGCTCCAACACCCAAATGCATCTCTCAGGCATGTATAGATGCTCCTCCTTCAGGCGCGCTGGCCCGCTTAGTGATCCTTCCACACAGACCCCTACACAAGAGGGGACTGTGGATGTCTGGCATTCATCAGAAAAGCCCTTTGGATTCAAGGGGAAGTGCCCTGAACCCGGGGAGCCTGAAGGAGCTTGTAAATGCTGCTGTCATTTTCTTACAGAAAAGGAAAAAGACGACTCCAGCCACTGGAGAAAGCCAGAATCAGTCATGGAAATTTTTAATAACCTGTCGAGGTGCAAAGTGTGTTCCAAGATAGAAGGACACCTGAGAGTCTTCCATTTGACTTGAAGAGATCACCTCTGAACTTCAGTTGCCAGAATTCAAAGAATTCAAGGCCTTTGCAAATATACTTGCTTCCCAGATTGGAGACTTGCCCTTACTGGAGAGTAGAGGTGCTTGGCAAAACACTGAAGTTGATGTTTAATTTTACACGTCAGGAATTTTTTCCCTTTCTTGTTTTTTAGGTCCACTTTATTTTTTTTTCCCTGGGGAAAAAAAACCCTGCTTCCTTTAACCATATTCAATATAAATGATTAAATGTTTTTGGTTTGGTTTGTTTGGGTTTTTTTTAAGTGAAGTCTAAGCTATTTCAGCTTAGTATTGGTGCAGTTTATTCAAATCTAACTTAAATCCCAACTCAAGCCTACTTTAGAACAAATGGGCTCATCCTTACAGTCCAGTAGCTAGCTATTTTTCTCAGATGTATTTTCTTCTTCACATGGTAGGCACTGATTCCACAAAATTCTGAAACACAGCTTAATTCAACATGTGTGCTAATACCCAGTTGCAGTTGATTTCAATATAAGCTTTAAGTTTACTGTGTAGTTAAATGCTTGGCTGAATTGTGACCTGTATAAATTATTCCTTTAATTATTCTCCAGCTAAAAGAACTCTTTAAGTTTTTGTGATTGCTTGCAGTTGTGTCTGACAGTAACTGTTGTGAAGCCAACCCTTACAGGGTGTTCTCCAAGCCGGTTAGTAGCTACTTATCTCTTGCCTCTCCCTGTAACATCTGGATCGGTTTCTGGCAACATCATGCTAAACAAGGGTGAGAATCCTGAAGAATTAGTTGAAGGGGAAGTTATAGAAGTTTCCTGGACTGCAGTTTGTTGCCAGATGGTGACTCATGTTGATGAGAAAAAACAACAACAACAATAGTAATTATGGTTATATCCCAAGCCAGGAGTTAATATCTGTACAGCCAGGTTTACATTCTCAGATCATCTTTTGCTGAATGATTTGGAACCAGAGGTGGGCTATTCAAAAGGAAGAGCAGAAAGGATTTCAAAACTCCTTCCTGAGAAGTATGTCAGGGTACATGATATACATTTCTCCCACACCCCAAAACTGAGAAGTATGTCGGGGTACATGAAATACATTTCTCCCACACCCCAAAATAATGTAACGGGATGTAAGACTTACAGCTCTGGTTATGGGGTTCAGTCCTTAGTTCTCTTTCTCCCAGTAGGATTTTGGAAGCCAGTAACTCAGAGAAACCTGAAAGCATTTCCTAGGAAAAGCACTGTTCATGTTTCTTCATCTTGGAGAATAAAACTTTGACTGTTTTCCACTTATATTTACGGATTATCTGTTAGAGTACGTGCACTTGAGTAGAGGGACATTAACCCAAACCCAAAAAATATAAAGACATTTAAGCCAGATTTATATAAAATCTATTTAATTTTTCTTCCCTGCCTTAAAAACTTTGTTTCCCAGTGAAGCATGTCACACTTCAGTTTAGTTGAAGCATAAGGGAGATGGTTATCATGTTCAGTACTTCATTTTATATCATTGCTAGAAAATAATACATTATAATTTGTATTTTCAAAATCACATATGCTTTATATTTATAGTTTTACTATAAAATGGTGATTCTTTTGCTATCTTTGGAGCTCATTTGTAGCAGTGACTGACAGGACCATTGTGTTTCCTTTCCAGTCAGCTTGCTACTGCTCAGGAGTCAGAGGCTACGCAGCTGAAAGGTGCGGTGGGGCTGAGCTATCACCCTGTGTTCACATGTTCATTCTTGAAAATGAGGAAAATTGCATTACATTAAAATTTCATCTTGGGTTTTGGCAGAGACCGAGGCTCTAGATCATCAGCAGGGATACAGGTAACAGGCAAATTGGGGCCTGTAACACAGGGGGGTTTCCTCCTAATTTCCCAGTCTGATGGCCTTGTAGCAATTACGTGCTGATTTATCTTCAGGGAGGAGTATGCATGTGTGCCACCTTTATATAACTATTAAACCTTGGCCAAACTTCCTAATTAGGCCTTCATTTTGCCTTGAAGACTTTGGAATTCACTTTACGGTGTCCTTCCCTTCAAACTTGTTTTGTGATGGTAGTGAATTCTTTCAGGTTATCCCAATTTTTGCAGTATTTCAGCTTTATTTGCTCAATGTGTGTGTGTGTAGTGATGCACTGGTCATAGCCTGGTTTAAGTCTGTGGTAGATTTGGCTCAACGAGTAACATTTCAGAAGGAGGAAAACTTTCTGGAAGAAATCAAGTCCACATCATTCCACTTAAGATCCTATTTCACCATTGGTGTTTTCTACACTTTTTGCACAGGCTTGGATTATTGTAATTATTAAATCAGAGAAAAAAAGCAACCTGAGCTCTGGAGGATGTTAGTAAGGAAGTATGGATGTAAAAATCCTTTAGGATTCCTTTGCTCTCCTGTCAGTAAGGCTGCACTTGTTCAGAGGTTTGTGCTGTTCAGATTCAAGAAACTGCTGAAGGTACTGAAGAGCATTAAGAGGGAAATAATGGAGGGAAAGGTAGTACACTGATGGAAGTGAAATTTGCCGAGGTGTAGAGGGTTAGCTGGTTTTACTATCTTTCTTAAAAAGCAGCCAAACTTGCAGAGCTCTATGAAGAGAGAAACATATTGTTTTGCTTCTGCTTTCCAGTGTTCTGACAGAGCACTTCTCAATTCTACTTTTTAAACTCTATTTTTCAATCCGTGTCATGATGTTACATTAACTGGAATGAATGAAAAGGAGAACAACCAGGCCAAAATTTGCACAATCATATTACCAAATGTGTATAGAGATCCCATAAATATTGCTGTCCTGCTTCACTGATATCTTTGTCACACATTTCAACATGGTATCACAGGATTTGAGAAGGTGCCATATCACAAAATAAAAAGCCTTTGTTAATTACAAAGAGGTGATCTCTAACATGGCTGGGTTAAGGAATGTTGTGCTCTGGATTCCAGGTGATAAACCTTTGCACTGTACATAATTTTGGTGATACAGAGCAACACATATTTGATGTTACAAACTGCCACCTCTTCTCAACCTCTGCGTGCCAATGAGTTTGATAAGCATCGTATTTCAAGCTTTAACAGTATGTTAATCTTTAAACTTACCACTTTAAGTAAAGTAATCTAAAGCTTTGCATTGTAATACACTGATGGCAATTTGACTAATGTGAATATACGTGGCCAAGCCTGAATTTCTTCCTGACATAGGCTTTGCTGGCATTGTCTTGCATTGTTTGTGTTAGATTTCATCTCCCTATACAAAGGGGTTTGGACTAGTCCTATGACTTTAATGTTAGTACAGATATGGAAACAGATGGGTCAGTGCTTAGGCAGTGTGATGCTGCTCAGCAGTTCCTGAATTACCAACCTAGCTATAGCCACAGTTGGACAGTTTTGGACAATGAATTGAAAACTAATTTATGCTTTCCTTAAATGAACAACCTCATTTAATAGTGTAGGTCTGTTTGCAAGAAGAGGTGTTAGTAGAGTTTCCTTCTGAAACAGAAAAGTTAAGTTTACTCATCTGTAAAATTTAACCACTAATAGTGGAAATGTTTTATACAAAGGAATAAAATTATACAGTGCAGTGGTTTTGGAGTTGAGGGTAGGACCCGCTGCAGTAGTGGTGTGGCACCTCATTACTGAAATATAACATCACAAGATGGTGCAGCCTCAAAGAGCATCCAGAAGAATTCACAGCAAATTGTTGCCCCAGAAGATGGGTCGGGGTTGATATATTCCGTGCACTGCGTAGAAGTGTTGGCTGTGAGAGAGAGTTTAAAAGCTCTGTTGTAGCTCCTGTAGACCTGGAACATTATGGCTCACTGCCTCCAGGGAGGTGTCAACTGAGAGGAGATGGGTGTGGAATCAGGCTAGGTCAGGGTCTACTGGCATGGGGGACAGCAACTGAACCTGCCCTTTCTGATGACTGTGATAGCAGCACAGGAGAATGCAACTTTTAGAACCATCTGAAAACTTTGAGAGGCTGATGGGACACTTACTTGAGAGTCACTCAAACGATAATAGAGAGATGCAGAAGAGAATTAAGTGCAGGGAAGAGATGAGGAAACAGATTTCAAGAGGAAAAAAAAGCATTTTTGGCTGTGGCTCAAGCAGCCAACAGGATACAGAGGATGAGGAGCTCAGCTAACAGTTCCTGATGTCTCCTTTCCAGGGCATTTCCACTGGCATTTTTGGGTGCTATATATAAGCCAAATTCCCCTGTGACAAATGTATATCCTTGCATCTGCTACAGCATTAATGAGTAATGTGCCTGTGTTTAGCAGTACACTATTGAGGCTGTCAGCAGCTATGGTGGTGCTTTTCCTCTCAGCTGGCTGAACTTCAGCTCGTGTGGAGGGAAGTTATTAAGTTTTTCCTGTTTCTCTACATATTTGATTTGCCATGTGGCAAATCAGGTGCAGATGGTGGCTTGCACATGGAGATACATAAATCCATTGCTAGTATTTCTTTAAGGCTGTTTCATGCTTTAGTCGTTTTAGTCTTCAGCATGATCTGTCCCCAAGGTGTGCAAGAGTTACTGATATTTCCCTGTTTGTCATGGGTTTATGGCCCAAATTTTCCTGTCTTCGGTGACACATACACAATTTCAAACGATTCTCCAGGCCACTGTGAAGAACTTGTGACGTGGGAATGATCTCTGTGTGTATTAAAACAAACATACACACTCACACATGCACAGAGCATTAGTTTCTGGCCAGTTCGCCACGGTGTGTGCTAGTATACAGGGCTGCCTGGCAGAAGTTGCCACTGCAAAGGAAATGGCCGTGACTTTTCATGACATCAGAGGCAGGGGCATGGCCAGGACACCAGGTAATGGTCCTGGTTCACCCTGTTACCTGGAGAACTCCAACAAATTGGGAATTGTCTGCAAACAGAAGTGGAAAGTAAAACCAGCACTGCCTGCTCTCACTGTGAGGTGACTGCATCTCGTAGGCAACCAGCCAAACCCAGACACCGTGTCTCTCTTAAATAATTTGGTGTAGTCACAATGTGTGTCATTATATTGTCATTATATTGTATCTGCTTATTAGCATTGTAGAAGAAATAAGCAACAGTTAGCTGAGAACTTCATAAAATGTGTTTCACAGGAAAAGGGAGAAGGTCCAGTAAAGTTTCTTTGTTTTGTCAGAGCTTCCAGCAACTCTCACACTCAAAGGTGTCTTATGTTCCATTCCCAACAGAAGTCTGGCAGTGCAACCTCCTTACTAGATGCAATCTGGACCTGTGAATATATCAGCCATACACCATCCAGGGGAAATAGTGTTCCCCATCTTGTAACCTTTTGATAGTTATCTAATAATTCAGATTACTAAATACTACAGGAAGGAAGACTAATGTGAGTGAAATCCAGCAAGCCACTACAGTGGTTCTCAGATTTATGCCAGGAGACCTTTGTTTCTTAGCAGAAGATGCTGTAGGGAATGGTGTTCTCATAAAATGTGCAGCTAAGTGTTGAGTAATGCACCTATAAACAGAAAGCAATTTGTAAATATCTGATCATGGATAATTAACAAAACAGAGCTGCGTGGTTTGACTAAACTGTTCAGAGAAACACTCAGCTCTGGCTTTTCAAAAACATCTGAATGTGTTTTGATTTGACAAAATAATTCCATTTCAAGTTCAGGCTCTTGGCATCTTTTGAAGAGCCTAATGAGCACGTGGGTATGACTGGTCCAAATAATATACTCTGTCTGGATTTCCAGCTTGCTTTTGATAATGTTCCTCCCAAAAGGTTTTCAAGAGAAATGAAGCATGAAAGGGATGCTGCTGGCATGGATGTAGAGCTGTCTGAAAAAGAAGGAACAGCAGAATGGCATAAATGGGTGTTCCCATAGGGAAGGTCTGCAGTGAGGTTCTGCAGGGGGCTGTGCTGGAGAAATGACATGGCAAAGTTTGGTGGTGTTATAAAGTTATCATGCTGATAAGGGATGGAAAGGACTCTGTAGAACTGGTGAAGGTTCTTATAGCAGTGAGAGATTGGGCAGTAAACTGGCAGATGAAATTCAGTGTAGATAAAAGGGAGATACAGCCCTAGCTTCACATATGAAATCGCAGGCTCTGAGCTGACCATTACCACCCTGGATCAAGCCCTTGGGGTAACAATAGCTGGTTCCATCAGCATGTCATCAGCTCCATGCTTGGCTGCACTCAGGAAAGAAAATGAGATGACAGGAACGGAGTAAAACCAGAAAACATCAGTTTGCCATCAGTTTAGCTACATCTGCAGTACAGCATGCGTGTCCGGGACTCTTCGCTCAGCAAGGGCAGAGCAGAACAAACAAGATTAGAGAAAGGCACTAAGTGTGATGAACGTATTGGAACAGTTTCCATCGAAGGAAGGACTGAATAAACTAGAGCTCCTCAGCTTGGAAATGGGGCACTATGGAAGGGGGTAGCAGTCTGGGGAGCTCCTTGTGAAAGGCTGCTGTAAATGCAAAAAATTTACTTGAATTCAAGAGCAGATTGAACAAATACTTGCAATACACATCCTTTGGGGATTCCCACATTGAAAAATAACAACAGGCTCAGAAAGGCACCTGAGCTGAAA
Source organism: Zapornia atra (assembly GCA_013400835.1). Lineage (NCBI taxonomy): Eukaryota > Metazoa > Chordata > Aves > Gruiformes > Rallidae > Zapornia > Zapornia atra. Next base: position 377,231 of record VZTU01009623.1, read on the forward strand.
ATAGTGGAGAACAGGAATACAGTTTCAGGTGGTTACAAAACACAGAAAGGTTTTCTCATTATAATTAAACTGGGAAAAATTGCTGTAAGGCAAATAGAGTGTTTTCTCCTGCCTCAAGCCTTTGCTTTTCTTTTAGCTTTGTGTACAGCATTTTAAAACTTAGAGACAAATAGAATTGATTTTGTTATGAGATGCACTTTTCATTTTGAAAATGAGCAGAGCTGATTTCTCCATCGAAAGCCTTGCATTGCCTGGGAGTTGAAAGACATGAGGAAAACATTAAAAGCAAAGAGCCCTGTAATAACCCTGCAGGACCTTCTGAAAGTGCAGTTTGGTAATGAGGTAACTTTATACTGAGGGACAGAAATGGGTGCTAGAAATTCTCCAAGGTGCCTGGGAGTCCATTAGTTGCTGACCAGGACCTGCTTGAAGAGGAAATAAGTTCTCACTCCATCTCACCCATTCTTGATCCAGGAGAATCTTGGTTACCTGTTCTTTTCCTCTGGACACTACTTCTTTCAGTATGGTTAGACCTTCACCAGGGGTTGGTTGCCTGTGGCTGCTGGGGCATGTGGATGAGGAGGAATGGCACTGCCCCATCCCAGGGGTGGATACAGTGCGGGAGCCCCATCTCTACTGGGCAACCTTGAGGATGTCATTTTGTTCCTGCATTCAACTCTGACAGCAGGATCCAGGTCTTGGGATAATAGTGATAAGTTATTGTAGCAGTGAATGTATGGATCATGTCAGGCTTGCTCACAGGTAGTTGGAAAACCTCTTCCCTGCCAAGTTAGTCTTACCTCTTAGATTTTTCAATCACAGCAACCAATTTGGGGGCATTTTCCTTAGGATTCCTCTCAGCAGGAAGCAGGTCTTTGCAAGCATTACCATAACAAGGAGCAAAGGTGTTGCCTTTTACAGTTGAGTAGTTGGTCTCAACAATGTGATTTTTTTCCTCTTTAAAATTGGTCTCAAAGCATGAAAGCCCAGAAGGATGTGTGTGAATAACTGCCTAGACCCACCCTGTGTTTTTAGATGGTATGTGTGTCCCACGGCCTGAATTTAAGAGGCAAGAAGAGGACTTAGGATGCCTGGTCTAGCTATCGGCTGCACTGTGGCTCCCTTGCATGACTCTGGTACCTCTGTTTTCTGGTCTGCAGCAGTGTGATGGTTAAACTGTTTTTCTTTGTCATTTCAACCTGGGATCTGTTGAGGGTAACGACAGTCTCAGTATGTCATTGTACAGAAGGCTGCATTCCTGACTGGGAACTTGGGGCATAACAGTGAATATAACATTATGTAAATATTGAAGTCAGGAAAAAGGCTTTATTGCCTTCCTGATTCCACCCTAGAGGCTTTCTCTTTGGCTTAGATTTGATGAAAGCATTATCATCTGTGTTAGAGACCTCCAGAGCTTTACAGTAGCTGGGTCTAGTGGGGAAATAAATTTAAACAAAACAAACCACAAAACACGACATTGCAGCACCAATAGAGAGGAAAACCATTGATAATGTCAGTAGGAGTTTTCAGTGTGGCTGAGAGCAAAGTCAAAATTGCCTGATGCTAGTGGCCTGCTGTCAGGGCTCCGTGAGTTACCTGTGAATCATTCCTGGCATTCAGATCTCCCTGTCCTGGCCCAAAAGCTTCCAACCTTCACTGTCAAGGGAAATACCTGGCTTCTGAGGTTACAGCAGTGTAGTAATTTAGAAGGAAAACTGAGCTCACAAAAGCTAAAGCTAATTTTCAGGCCTGGCTGTCATTCATCAAGAGTGCGTTCCCAGACAAAGCCCGGCCAACAAAGGGATCCTTGCACAGCCATGTGCTGCATTCCCTCGCCCCCCCCTCTTCTCACCGTGGAAAAGATGCCTCTTTGTGCTGGAGATAAGTGAAGAAGAAGGATTTACAGAACAACAGTAAGCTATACCACGGACATCTCAACTGTAATTAAATCCTTTATTCCCTTTTTCTCCCAGCACGGGCCATATTAGGAGCTGAACGGCACATACTGTGCAATGCTATAAAAAATATTTAAACAGTGGTCGGGTTGAAATGCAAATCTGCTGAATCCAGGGAGCTTGGGTTGATTTCTTTCCTGTGCAGCAAAAAAGTGACATTGTGGCTGAGGTTAAAGGAGGGTCGGCTTAACTATGTTCAGGATTGCAGCTGGAGAAGGCTTTTCAGCTCTTCCTGAAAACATCTCCTGACTGAAAAGCCTTCAAAGCTTCAACGTTTTTTGCCTGCATGCTGAATCTGCCATGAGGGATTCCTTGTAGAGGAGGGGTCAGTCTCCCATTCCTGAGGGCTGGTGGGTTTTGCCATGTGGTGTGTCTGAGCGAGGAGGCAGATGGCTTTGTGCAGCAGCTCTTTCAGCTCCCTACCAGGTTGCCATCACATGAATTCCATTGGATGGGGATTTCTTCTACTTGAGTTTGCCTGCGGTGCACTGGAGCCCAAGTAGGTGAACTTGGCTTCAGTTGTGAAGATGAATTTAAGCTCGAGAGTACCCTCCTGGTCTCCGAATCTGAGACTCCAGTAATAATCACAAATCAGCTTTCCTGTGGGGTCAGTGGTTTACTCTGGGAGAGACTGTGGCTTTTGGTGAACAGCAGGTTCTCTTTCTACCTTTTCTAAATTGTCTTTAATTACAAAACTCACTAAGGAGCCAGCAACAGCGAAATCCCTGGGAGTTCCAAATAGCTGCCATGTGTCTTTTTCTCACACTTGCAGAGATTTAGGATGTCTGCCAAAGTCCTACAGCAATAAAGCAGCTTAAATATATTAAATGAAACAAAATTCCATCAAAGCATCCAGTACCCTCTCCTCTAGTCCTACAGCTTTATCTGTTCTTCTCCTGATTCATGCTATCTTCATGCTCTTTTGTTTGTAATCGTCTGCTCTTTATTTTCTCTCTAGTTTCTTTTTTCCTTCTGTTGGGGGGACAAATAGGCAAGCCAAGGGAGCCCAGCCAGTGAGCTGCTGTGTTCTTTGATCTGGCCATGTCTTTTGATACACACATACGTATGAAATACATACATATTAGCTTTCATTCATTGTGTCTTTCCCATGCCTGCCTACACCCTCCTCCATCGCACCTCCATCTTCTATGCTTCACTTCTGTCTATTTCTATAGCCCTCCATGTTCTGTGCTCCAAGCCATTTTGAACAGCTAAAAATCAATGTTGGGTAGGTAAGAGTGTGGTTAATGGGTTTGCATGTGGCTTCATCAGTGTCATCTATTTGAAAGCTGTGCATGTATTTATGTGTGTGTTCAACTCTTAACTGCTTGGCCTTCCTTTCTGGGCCTTGCTGTGCTGTGGATACTCCCATCCATGCTTTGTTATATGCAATTACAGTGATTACATGGGCAGTTGTGGTAATTGTGCAGTATACAGATGACTCATTAGTTCTGCAATTACGCATTTTCCTGAAGAGTGGATGTGGATGGTGGCCTGATAATAGTTTGGCAGTCTGAAATCTGACCTTTGCTTGTTTATCATCTTACTCTGAGAGGCTTGAAAAGGAAGGCCAACCGGTCTTTTCAGCACAGAAACCGAAGCGGTTCTGCTCAGCCTGAGACTCAAGCCACCAGTAATGGTTACAGCTGCTGTGCAGAGCAGCTTCACACTCAGATAAGGTGCCAGAGGCGGCCCCAGTTGGGGAAGGTATGTGTGCCTTGCTCAGAGTGCTTGAGTGGTCCCATTGAAGTCAATGGAGCTATTTCTGTTATTGAAGAACAGGAGTGACTCAAGTGCCTTACTGAATGGTGGCACGGAATGGGGATGACAGATTTTCTTTCTGAAACAGTAAGCTTTCATATGCTACAGCTGTGGCTGGATATGAAAACATACTTTTTCTAACGTATCCTTGGAGGAACTGATGAGGTGTGCCTGTGGTTTCCTTCCTAGCTGTTACTTTGCACTAGTTGTTTGGGAGAAACAAAGCCAGAAAGAAAAAAAGCTCAACACCTTGTCACCCAGATTTCCCAAATCACCTGCCTGAGTGCATCTCCCAGCTCCTGCATGACAGCAGGAGGGGAGAGATTAGTCACATCGCGCTGGCTGTGAAGTGAAGAACAGACAAGTAAAAGATGCTTTTTGATCAAAAGGATGCAGTGATAAGATAGGAGACGTGTAAGTCTGGAGAGGTGGTGCAGACACCTGTAGTCAGATGGGAACGGAGCTCAATATCCCACTTGATGCAAGTATTTATTGCTTAGCTGCTAAGTAGGGAAAATGGAAAACAACCGTGATTTGCAAGCACTGTTGAGCTATAATATTATTAGGGAGCTTCAGCCAGTCTTGTCCAGAGTGTGACTGCAGACCACGGAGTCTGGTCAAACAGGGGAGCTCTGGTGAGAAAGCAGCAAATCCACAGTGAGCATGTCATTTCTATCTGATTTGTATCAGAAAAATTAAATACTATTTGAATTTTCAAATATTTTTAAATTAGAAATGCAGGGACAAGAACGTAATAAAGGCTCATTTAGAGCAAGTTTCCATTTTGTATGAAAATTGAGGAGTAAGAGAATATTGCTGCTTTCTCTGAGCTAGGCCTCTTATTTTTTTTCCTAGGATCCTGTGCTCAATATTAACAGGCTTGACAATTTCTGGGCAGGGTTGTTAGTCTACTTATTTTGAGTGCACGCAGGGATTTGAGGTTGGCTTTGGTCGTAAGTTTCAAGCTCTCTTTCATGATGGTCAATATATTAATGGCATAACCCTACTAAAAAAATACATAAAATGACACTTTTCTTCCTCCTTTTAAAGAGGAATCCAAACAGCCACCTATGCTGTGTGCTTTAACATCGCTGTCTTTTCACACATACATGTATATGTTAAATAAGGTTTCCTATTTTTCTTGACAAGTGAAGGTAAGATATTCCCTAGGAAAGTATTAAAAATATGGTTATTTTAACCTTATCAGAACAGTCTACAATTCATACTATGGAACAAAGTTTCATTAACATGACATGCTTCAAACCAGACTGAATTTCATCTTCTGCTGCTGGAAATGCTTCTAAGGTTTTCTGACCAGCTTTTATTAACTTATATCCATTTAAAAAATGATCACGCTACACTTTTCCATGTTATAAAGCTTGCAGCAACTGGCAGCAATGAGGCATTATTCCAGAATATGACTGTTAGAAGGGGATTGAAGGAAAGCAGGAACTTGAAAATAATTTTCATGGAGAAAACATTTGGCAAACTAGACCCAGATTTGTTTTTGTGCAGAGGGTTAGTTGGTTTATTATTATTTGCTTGTATATTAGCAGCATAAAGAAACCTGGATCAGGGCCTTGGGCAAAGACCTCCTGTGGCTGCTGCCCCAGACCAACCATGGTGCATTTCCAGCAAAAGCCTGGTTAGAAAGTTGGTGGAGAAAAACTCTGTGATCCAGAGAAGTTTGGGCATCAGTGATTGCTGACACTAAAGATTTTATTAGATAGTACTCTATTTTTCCCATTATCCTCTCTTCCAATTCCCAGAGAAACATCAGAAATAGCTTTACAGGATGTTTAGGAGAGAAAAGAATAGACTAGTGAACGTATTTAAGAGAATATTCTTGACTATTTCTCCATTTCCAATAGTCATTACCAGAAATGACTATTAGTGTTTCTTAAGCTGCTGAAAGGCTTCTCCATCTTCAGCATGTTGTACTCACATGGGGAAATTACCCTGAAACTTTATATTTTCATCTGTGCAAATAAGTGTGAATGGTGATCCATTGACCTCAGTTTTCCAGTTCTGGTCATCTAGTTTTTGTGTCCAATTTGGGTTCTGTACTTGGGCAAGGAAAAATGAGTTTTAGCAAGTTATCCCTAGCCTTTAGGAAAATGATCCCTCCATAATTTCTCCATGTCTGTCCAAATGGAATGATTTTTTAATGCTTCTAGGTTTTCTTTATTAGAATTTTGGAATAACAAATTAATCTCTTTTTATGAGCATTGTACAATTCCCTGCGTACAAACATCAACAATCAGCTGATCCCAAAGGTCCCCTGTTGCTTCTCTCATTACTTCTTGGTTTTACAAGTCTTTCCTGTTGTCTTTGCCTTTTCTCCAAGAGTTTGAATCCATGTCTCAGTGACTTTTGACCAGAAATGTTGGTCCTTCCCTTATTGTCTTCCTTGGGGATGGAGGGGTCCTGACTCTCTCCAGGCACCTGTCTTAATGGCACCTCTTAGAACTTGTGACCAGGCTGCTCATTTACTCAAGATCCTTTGCTATTTCTGGACTTTGTGCCCCAGCCTATGTTCCCTCTTTGTAATAATTAATTCTCCTGGTGAAAGCAGTGTAAGATACTTTGTAAAATGAAAAGTTATTGCCTTGCATCTGGCATTAGCCTGTCTGTGAATCACAAGGCATTGAGACATTTTCATGGCAGACATATCTTCTCTCCCATCTTTATCCCCATGGATATGTACTAATCATTTGGTTGTTGAAGCCCTGACTTTTTGGCTCCCCCAGTATCAACTGACAAAAGACACACATTAGCATTATCCCACATCGTGTCTGTCACCCAAGGTCATGTGAGATAAGCTGCCAGCTGTCTGCTTCACCAAGGCACGGTACATTGGACATTAATTAAACTGTATTCAATGGGGGTCAGATTGATTCCCAATGCCAAGATGCCTCGGCTGAGTCGTGCAGAATTTATCAGCACAAATCACTCTGCCAGGACAAAATGCATTACAGCAGCATCCAAATATTTTCAGAATCAGAGACAAGAGGTTTAATAAATTACAGGATAACCAGATAATTGATTTCTGACATATTAGAGAAGGGACCCAAGTGCCTAAAGGGATAGGTAACTGACTAAGGGAATGATCATTATTTTTGTGGAAAAAAAACCCCAACAAAAACCAACCAACTGGTTCATAACAGCCAAAAGCTGAGTATGCTTTTACTAAGTTGCTTAGTAATCTGGAATTCTGCAAAATAATTTTAATTTTCATTGCAGTGAACTGAAGACACAAGCAAACTGCTGTCCCATCTATTTCTTTTCTAATTCTTCTGAAAGAAAAAAAAATATTTTTTTCTGCTTCTAAATGAACAGCAGGCATGGTAAGGAAAAAATTATATTATTTTTGCCAGGAAATGTCATCTTTGCTGTGGAAATGCTTAACTTTCTCCATGAAAATGGAATTTCCCTTCAGGAGTAATTTAGCAAAGAAAAATTACTGTTTTGTCCAGTGGTTGCAATTATACCACCTTCCATGCAAAAAGGATTTTGGCATCAAGTCTTCACCACAGAAAACTGAACAGAGCTCTGAGTCAAACCCACAGTTGTTCCTGACATAAAACTGACTTCCTGGTTCAAGGAGGGTTTAAGCGCCTGGTCACATCTATCTATGCCATGAATTCTTCAGGTTTGGGTTGTTTTTTTTTAAGTTTGTAAGAAAAACAAATTGAAAAGGTCCATTTTCTGTCCTCATCCCATAAGCTAAGAAATATGTCAGTGGGGATGTGCTGGGGTCCTATGTGGGGCTTCAGGACAAGGATGATGTACTCTTCAGTATCCTTCCTCTACCAATTTATTAATATCATTACATCTGGCCCCAAAGGCTCTAAGTAGTAATAGGTAGCATAGACATGGTCTTTGTCCCCTAAAAACCTGGCATACTAACCTGGCAGCTAAATAACAGGAAAAAGAAAGTACTGCTGTTATCAGTGTGTTGGTGGGAGCAGGAGAGCACCAAAAGCTTTATTGGTTTGTCCTAAAGGCAAAACTGGCCGAAGGACCTGGATTACCAGAGTGCCATCTGACTCTAAGGTCAGACTCCTTGTACTTGACTCCGGATTTTCTAGCACCATCAGCTCATCTTCCTCAATGGCTGGCCTGAAAAGTTGCAATATACTTTGCATTTTTTTAACTACAACTTATAAACACGCTACCTATCCCTGCTGTGCTGTCAGTCCCAATTCTCTTGCCTTTTCTGTGTCCTTCAGAGGAAAAACCCCTCAACCAAAGGAACGAATGTATTGGATATTTCCACACTAAAAAGCCTTCCTGAAAACAAGCACTCTTATGATAACGGTGTAATCTGCACATCCTGATGGCTTTACTCCCTGCCTCTTTCCCTGGCCTCTCCAGATGTCCCTGCTTGCTGCTATAAATGAAGGTTATTACTCCCATGCTGATATTAGCCATTGATTGAAGTGTGGGTTTTTTCAAGCTGGAGGGAGGAGGAAATAGCAGAGAGCAATAAAGCCGTAGTTTGTTGTGTTAAAGTAGTGTAACATCTCACTAAGAACCAGGTGTGAGCTGAATGGACTGAATAATAGGCTCTAGTTAGCACTTTGTGAGCACTCTGCATAATAAAGTTAAGACAGGAGCCTGGCAATCAGCATCACACATTCATTTTGCCTCAGAAAATCTGGGATGGAAGTGTCAATAAGGTGTCCAGACTTAAGTCCACAAACCCTTCAATTCAAACTCATCTTTTGCCCTTCCAGCTTTTTCAAAGCACTAAGATTTTCCTCTGAAACTGATTGGTCTATAGGAGAAAAAGAAATGCTTTTCAAATTACAGGAGTTTTCTTAGATGTGAAAGCTTGTGCTTCCTGATCCTTTGGCACCCTTTTTATTCGGGAAATTCAGTGGGAACTTCAGCATTCACATAGAAATAGATGTGTATAAGCATACAGTAACTGTCTTTTTCCACCCTAAACCACAAAGATATTAGTGCTTTTAACCAGTTCAGACCAAATTTCAAGTGCTGGTGCTGCCATGGAAAGAGTGAGGCCCTGTTTACACGAAGGAAACAAGCTCTGCTTATAATTGAATTAGCAACCTGGGAATGCAGGCATCAGTATAGCAATTTGGGTGCCGATTTCCTTATTGGAAGTCATTACCCTTGATTTTCAGGAGGCACAAGTCCTCTCGTTACGTCAGGGGAGATGGGGGAGCCCTGCAGAGCCTGGCAGCCACGGTGGGCAGCGAGAGCTGTGTGGTCCAGCCAAGGAGCCCAGAAAACCCCCCCAGAGCTTAGCAGCTCTGCGGGGCAGTGGAAGTGAGCGGACCCTGGCTCTGCTGAGCCCTTTAGATGTTTTGCTTGTAAAGCAGCCACGCTGAATTCCAGTTTAGCATTTCAGTCCTTAAAATTTTATGAATGTAAAGCTTGAAGGACGGAAGTTTTAAACTGTCTGAGGTCTCAGCTATTTTACCCTTATAATCATAAAAGTATCCATGGCTTAGTTCAGGCTGTGTAGCCCCTGTGTAGCTGACAAGGACAAGTCCTAAATCCAGGCAGCTCAGAAAAGCCTACTTTATGGCTTCTAGTTGTTCTTCTCACCTTTCTCAGCAATTCATGCTCCGTAATTTCATGTGAGAGTCTGCTTCTGTGTGAGAACCAACTTCACTCTGACCCGCACTCACAAACTCTACAGTTTTATTGATGGAATCTGGTTTCTGTGTTTGCTCAAAATAAGTATGAATTTGCTGATATTTTGGGAATATTGCAGAGATAGGAATTTTAATCAAGGTTTTGGCAAGACCTGGAGGTAATGCTTCATGAGTGCAATAAAGATGGTAAGGAGTTTCTCTAGGTGTCTGTATGGCTCAGTTCTGGCCCAGACAATTAATTACTTCAGCACTGTTGCTATTTCTTGCTTTAAATATCGTGTGGTCATCTTTTTTCATCTAATATTTAAATGGAAATAGGGAAAAATTGGAAGTTGCATCTCTCCTACTGTACCATCAGAGATTAATAGGGCTCCTTGTGACCTCTGTAAGTCCCTGGTGGCATGTATCAGGCCTTTCTCTGTGTTTACTTGTGTAAATGCATGGTACTGCTGCTTGCTCACTCTGATAATAAACCCACAGAGTCTTAAATCTTTGCTCAGTGCTTTGACTCTCCAGTTCTTTCTGTGTTATCCAGAGGAAGTCAACTTTCAGAGCAAGAAATACCCTGCGTGATGGTGATGTGCTTTGAAGTGTCAAGTAGTCCCTTCCAGATTGCCACAGGAGCAGCATCCTGGGGCAGGGACTAAATTTTGTAATTTGGGTTTTTATCTACCACTGTATGTAGCACAGACCTGCACAGAAAGTAGAGTCTCTGGTTACTAAGAAATAAACTATTATTAGCAGAGGTTGGGTGGCTGTTCAAGGCTCAGGAGCATGGGGAAGAAAGATCAGGTTTAGTTCATATTTCTTTTGTCCTGGAACTGAACAGGCACACTCATTCTACTGTGCCTGGTGCTTCTGCCCATGGAGTGTGGGCCTTGTGACTGGTGCCACAATGTCATTCAGGCACTAATTCAGTCATCATCTGAGCAAATGCAGTTGGGAACTAATTCAGTCATCGTGGGGTCGGACTCGATGACCTCCTGAGGTCCCTTCCAACCCCTACAATTCTGTGATTCTGTGATTTGAAGAAATGCAGTCTTACCAAGTGATGCAGAGCTGATATATGTGTCTGAGCATCCAGGTGGTATTAGTAGCAAGTACTTGTGTCAGGTGATGGCCAGAACATCTCTCTCCATCTGAAATGCAGGCTCTGTTTTGACTTTTGCCTGCCTCCCCAGCACTGTACTGTATTTCACACTAAAATGAAATCAAAGAATAAAAATAGAAGTGGGGTGTCCATCTGCTATACAACTGGGAGAGGCATGTGTCTTAACTTCCTTCTGAACTCCAAGAGACAATAACGCACCTACTGTGCTGAAACTGCATCAAATGGGAAACACAACATGCTCTCTTGTACAGTCACCCCTGTATAAAGAGCAATTTCCAAGTACTACAGCTGTTGGCAATGAAATCTGATGATCCAGCATTAACCTCATCACCTCAGTGCATGTACTTTACAGTCTCTCTAGTCCTTGTCCCTTCAGTAGCACCTACTCCCATAGTCCATACATGTGTACACCACACCTATCATCCAAGATATTCAAGTTGGTCTTGTAAAACTTCACATGTATTTGTATCTTACAACATATTGTAGCAATTCTCCCAGCCCCTGTTTCTTTATCCAGCAAGGCATGTACACATTCCCCTACATGTGCCTGCCAAACCAGCCAGGGCCGCGCTCGTGCCTCTTCACAAGCCCTTTGCTTGATGCTTGTAACTTCTGTGTGCTCTTACCCACCCACACAGAGCATGAATTAGCTTAAGCAGCGACTTCTGTTAAATAAATCTTGAAGCTGTAATCCACTCCAGGAAATTAGCAGAGGTGGAATTGTTACTTATTTTTTGTTTTTCTTTGACATACAACTGTACTTGTACTGCTACAACTATACAGTTTCTCTTTCTCAACTGTCAGCGTTCTAGATTACTTGGAGTACTGTGTCCAGTTCTGGACTCCCTGGTATAAAAAAGACAGGGATCTCCTGGAGAGAGTCCAGAGGAGGCTACGAAGATGATCAAGGGCCTGGAGCATCTCCCCTATGAGGAAAGGCTGAGTGAGCTGGGGCTGTTCATAGCCTTGAGAAAAGAAGACTGAGAGGGGATCTGATCAATGTTTATCAATATCTGAAGCGTGGGACAGAGGGGGAAATGGCCAGCCCCTTTTCAGTGGTCTGTGGGGACAGGACAAGGGGCAATGGCCTCAAGTTGGAGCACAGGAAGTTCCGCACCAACATGTGGAAGAACATTTTCCCAGTGAGGGTGACAGAGCCCTGGGACAGGCTGCCCAGGGGGGTGTGGAGTCTCCTTCTCTGATGATATTCAAGACCTGTCTGGACACCTCCCTGTGCGACCTGTCCTAGGGAGCCTGCTTTGGCAGGGGGGTTGGACCCGATGATCTCTGGAGGTTCCTTCCAACCCCTACGATTCTGGGATTCAGTTTTTCCTTAAAAGCCCGGTCAACTCACGCTGAATTTTCCTTCTCTGTTTGCAGTGTGCTTCATCACAGGGTGCTGGTGTACCTAGAGGACTTTGTTCCAAAGAAGTGTGTCTAGTTTGTTTTTTTACAATCTGGCACTGTGCTTGCAGTACTGTGTTACTATCTAGCAGCTTTCCTCACTAGTATGTCTTTGGGCAACAGCACTTGATTTACAAGTGTATTTTTCAAAACATTTTGAAGGATGCCTCATCCCTGGCACCCATTTCTGATGGAGATCCATCACGTTGGCAGCTGCAGAGGCAGGGAAGCTTCTCATCAGCTCCTATTGTAAGAGTCTTCTCTTTTAGATGGGGGAAAAACTCTAGGCTAACTTGTGCTCTGTGGAGCATGCAACCAGAAGACAGACATGCAGGGACATCCACAAACATCCAGTTTCTAAAGGACACCTAATCTTGTGCCACACTCAAATGCTTCGCTTTGCCTCTTAAATCTATGGGAAAGCTCTCCAGTGTTTCAGTAGGAGCCAGATGAAAGCCTTGAATAAATACTGGGAATAGCTTCCCCCATTCTCCTGTAGGCAAGCTAGCAGTGACTGGCTTTGGATTAAGATACTTTTTGAGATAGAGGTATCAGAATCCAGACTTTAGTACGGGGTTGACTTGGCTGCCTTAAGCTGTAGCTATTCACTTTTAAGCAACAGGGTCAATGTAGGAAGACCTTAAGGGCACGTGGCCATCAGTTCTGAGTGACATAAGTACAGATCAACTAGTGTTTTGAAGACACAAGTAATAATCATGTGGCAACCATTACAGTTGCCAGAGCTGCACCTTCTGGGTCAGGCCACCGCCAGCGTCAGTGCTGACTATGCAGAGCAGGGCCCGTCTGATACCATTGGTCTGCTCATTAACATCAAATGAGAATCAGGTTTCTTCACCTCCAGAGACCAAAGTTTCTAAACAGCACACAGCTTTTTAGCAGGAGATGAAGCCTCCCTTGTGTTATGTTGGGAAAATATTTTGGCTGGGGTCTTCAGGGGCATTATGGGATTCACAACACTATTTCCAACTTGGTGCAAATTGAGTGCCTGGTTCTATTGGCTTTTTTTTGGAACAGAAACCCATCCTCTTGTACCAAACCCTAGAATAGGATAAAGGCATAAACATCCTCTGGCTTGGAAAGATGGTGCACAAAATTGGCTTTAAGTCATATTACTATATAGGCCAAGCTTAAGAGCACCATTGAACTGAAAAAAACCCAACCCTCTTCCCTGGAGGCAGGGATGATGAAGCTGTTAAATTTCCAACCATAGCTTCAAAAGAATTGACAGTGATCTCTCCAGAGGATAGAGACCAACTTCAAGTGTATTTGGGTTTATGCTTGCCCAAAAGGAATATTGAATATTAATTCAATAACTGGTATAAATGAGAGCAAACTTTGAAATTGTTCTAATTTTATGGAGGTGAGAAAAGGACTCGCAGTAGCTCTTACTTGTATAAATGTAAAATATGTAAAGTAATATTACTTCTTCCTTCATAAGCTTTAAAGGCCTTGAGGAGTAGGATTGGTTAATCCTTTTGGTTACTCTTACAAAGACAGACAATGAAGATGGAGCTGGTATGGGCAAAAGGAGCTCCATGGGTGGCAGAACCTAGATCGTGGTCCTGAATAGCAGAAACTGTTTTAGCAAAGGAACTGTTTTAGCAGTATAACTTGCATCTATATGAAGAGCTACTCACACAAATACAGTTTTTAAAGCTCAATTATTTTTTCCCCCCATATACCTACCCACTATAGCATTTTATGTAAAACCATGTAGACTGTTCTTCCAGACTCACTCACTGCCTACGGAAGCTATACTGATATAACAGGACAACTGTGACTCCATTTTTACTCAGGTGTACTCTTCTCTCTCCATGTTATCTGACACATTTATGCTATCAGATGTCTGTCATGACCTCAGAATCGTATCTCTTAAAACTGTCTCAAAGCTTAAGAGATATGAAATTTATCCTGATGGTTTTTTTCAGAAAATATTCACAGCTCAGCTCAAGGTAGACCTGCATTTCTGAAATATTCTTTTCATACTCGTCGTTCTCTGGATTGGTTTCTCTTCACTGACTTCAGGAGAGTTTTTTGGGGTGTGCATGATCTCCATCACTGTAAGTTGGAGGGATTTCCGAAACAGTAATAGGTCTGTTACTGCTTTGCAAGGTTTAGAAGAGCTGCTGTAATGGATCAGTCTCACCTGGAGTGATGGCAACCAAGTACAGAGTGAATCATCTGTGATATATCCTTCTGGCATCTTCCAGTTAGCAAGTGATGGGTTTGCTGAGACAGAGGTTGCATCTTAATAGTCATCAAAGCTGTTATTTTCTGTGAAATTTCCACCTGAATCCTTGGGGAAAAATTGAGTGTTTACAGAGTTTTGTAGTGTCATGTAGGAAGGTGGTGACAGAGACTTTAATTGAAGTCTTATATCTCCCTGACTGCTCTGAGAGATTCATGTGAACGTGGTTGGTAGCTCTGGAGTGAAGCCTTTGCTTTTGACTGAAGAGTGCATCTCAGAGCTGCATTACTGGAAATGTTTTATTTTACTGGTCACAAGACTGTATCTGGATTAATGCATGTACTCAAAAAGGTGTCATTGCCTGCTGTGGCACTAAACATATCAGGCACATGTTCTAAGTTTCCACTGGTTCCGGTATGGCAATATGTGTGTAGAGCAGCAGGTGCAGAGCATGAGCAGTGATGAAATGGTTAAAACAATCTTTAAAAACCAGAAAAATCCTAAAAGATCTTACTGCTTAGTTTTAAATTTAAGCAAGTGTTTAAAAGTGAGTGCTGAGGCTGGTAAAAGACAAAAAACCCCCACAAAAATAAAAAGAAACATTAAGATTAGTTATTGAACAAAACAACCAAACCATTAAAATAAAAGACTAACTGTATAAAAGAAATGATGTGTTAGGCCTTGGAGTTAAATGGTTCATTTCCTGATTCATTAAAACCTTCCTTCCTCAAGAATAACTGGCAATTGCAAAGTTCTGCCCTAGAGGGATGTTCAGGTAATAAAGGAGAAAGGATCCAGAGGCAAGTGAAGAAAAGATTTACAAGAAAGTTCTCCAAAGCTACTATTACACATTCAAAAAAGGAGGTTGATTGCTTTGCACCCACAACTCTGCATGCACACATAAATCCTGTATCAGACAATATTTAGGATTGTGTAGGGTTTAGAAAGTAGGGTCAATTTAACAGCTCCCAAAATATTTCATTGGGCCCTGGATGAGATTAAAAGAGCATCGTGATGGTGCTTTCTGTTTTAAGGGTTGGAAGGGATGCTATCACCCTGCTCTTTGCTGGTTCTATATGACTGAGGTTAAATATCTGCTTTACAAACATTTATAGCTCTTACACAGCCCTTCCTATGCAGAAGCTGGTCTCAGAGCATTTATCCAAGTAGATTATTACTGTTCTGCTTATGCCTACTGGCCAAGCTGAGGAGTAATAACAATACATGGAGGTCCATGCAGCTACAGCAGATCCAAGAACACAAGGGGCTACAGTACACATGGGTATAATAGTAGAGTTACACTTTACATCACCATCATTAAGACCTCTCATTATAAACAAAAATCAGGTCTTTCATCACCAAAAGCAACACTGCTCACTAAGGATTATGCCATGTTAATGGTTTGGGATAATCCATACTTTTCCCTTGTAGTGTGCCTAGATTGTTAAAGGGATTTTGGCAGCTATAGATGAAGTAAAACTAATGTCATATTATTCTTTAAGAGCAGACAAAATCTTGGCCTGATTTCTTTCATTAGACATTAGAAATCAACTCCTGGGCTTAAGTTGCCCTTTTGGACCATGTGGATCAATAATGTTAAGATTTTCAACTTTTGTTGCTCTGTTTCCCATTCAGCTTAAACTCTCAACTTCTGCCAGGGTTCATAAGAACCATCCTAAAACACCCAGTGACACTGGATGAGAGCAGACCTTCATATCCTCTGCGGCGGCCTGACCTCACCGCCTTCACTGCGCTCTGGCTCAGGCCTACGAACTGCTGCAGAAAACACGGTGCCCTGGTCACCCAGCTCTGAGCAGAGAGCATTAAACAGATCACACTGATTTTCTCAAGGTTCCTGGATTCTCTAGCGTGTCAGAAAACAAACCTTGAGGGCCCTTATGTGAGCAATCACTGTGTGGATGGAATGCAAAACATTTCTAATTTGTGAAGGCAAGCTCAGCTTGCATATACTGTGCAAACACACACACACATAAACACCATGTGGAAATAATGGATGTGTTTATGATGGAGATCTTCACTTCCTTTATTATTTTAGGATTTTGTCTGTATTTTAAACAATTGCTAAATGCATTAACTTCAGTCTTTCATTACTGACGCGCTCATAATACTGACTTCACCTAATAAGGCAGCTGTACTCCTCAACATATATTCAATTATTTTTAAACATGCCAGTTGTTCATACAGAAATATGCAAGATTTAGAAAGCTAAACAACCAAACTCAGATTAAGTAGCACTCTTGAGTACCCTTCAGTTCTTTTAAGCATCAATTGTTGTATTCGAATAAATTCATATACTGGAATTTGAGTGGGAAAGGTGTCTGGTTTGACCCTGTAGTCATACAGGTGGGTGTCAGGGTTTGAGACAATAGTTTTAGTTCTGAAATTTAGGTTCAAATTTAACGTTGCTCCACAGGTACGTTTGTGCCTTTGGATGGCCAGTGGCTCAGCTCTGCTGTGCCTGGTGGGTGTGAGGTTGCACAAGATCCTGCAGTTGCCCATATGCCTCCAATTTCATGAAAAATGGCTCTTTCTGGTGCTAGAAAAAAAGCAGTTTCCTGTATGCTTTCCCTATTTGAACATAAGGAGTGACTAATGTATTTATGTAAATCTAATACATTTAGCTAAAATTTATTTTCCAGAAAAATTGTGCTACAGTTCTTTAAACTGGATTTTAAAATGTCTTTGTAAAATGCCTACCTCCAGAAACATTTCATTTGTTCTGAATGGAATTTATTTCCTTCCATTTTCTTTTTTTTTCTCTGAAATATAAATAAATCTGCACTTCTATCTCAGGTTAACTCAAAACAGTTTGTAAGTTGTCATGAATGAAAAGCATCAGCTACTTCCCCAGCAACAATAATTGCCTTTTCTCTAAAGTGCCTTAGTGAGTGTGGAGTCCTTACAAAGTGCCAGGCTTTTATGATGAAAGAGCTACTGGCTTTTTCCACCTAATAGAGTATTTTTGATAGTACAGATGAACGTGGTGTTGGCTTTTTGAGATAAAACCATCTTTGGTTTGCGTAGTGTAGCATAGACCTCTTTCCATTTCCTGCCCAAACTCACCTGGGTGGTGAAGTGTGGGAAGAGCAGAAATGTGTATTTGGTTTTCCTACAGGAATACATGCAAAATAGATGAGACAGCAGAACCACAAGCTGTGTAGGAAGTACCACGAATGATGCACAGGAGATATAAATCATATGTATACCTCCTATAAACCCAGTATACAATACTCACAATCTCTTTCTTTTGTACTTGGAAAGCCTTGAAGACAGAAGACACAAAGTGCTTTTAGCTGAGGAGTACTTACCATCCATCCACACACTAAGCATCTGTTAAAGAAACTCCATACAAGGACTGGGGAGAAGGATGAAGACCATTTTTAGGATGGCTTTATTTTTATCTTTTTTTGGAAGAGTTTATCATCCCTTTTTTTAGTATCTCCCACCAATGAAGGCTCAGAATGACTGAAATAGCACAGTGTGTTGGAGCGAATTCTTCCCCAGGAGACTGATTTTGTTTTATTATTGCTGAAGAGAGCAGGAATTTATTAAGCCTAGAAAAGTGGAGGAATTGGAGCTTTCCTGCCAAGGTAGACCAATTCCCAAGCTGCTCCAGTCACTCCTGAGAAGCTCTTTTACTGACTTTCCCGTGTAGGGCAGTGGCACTATTTTGTCCATTTTATCAGCTGACAAATAAAACAACCAAATTCAGAAAGCTGAAGAAGAGGGAAAATTTGCTCAAAAAATATATTTAAAGACACGAGCTTTCCTGTAGAGGAGTTTGTTTGGTGAGAAATGGATCTCTTGCTACAGGCTCCAGTTTAAACTGGCTGACCTAGAAGGAAGAAAGTGCCTGGGAAAGAAGCAAAAGCAAATAAATAAAAAGTAAAAAGCAAATAAAAAAAAAAAGATTTGTCTTTCCCACTTTTCAGAACTCTGTGGGTATGATGGGACTTTTCTGTCCTACCTCTTAGGGAGCCAACAGCTTTAAGCTTGTGTATATCATGTAGCAAAAGGCACAACACATCTATTACACAGTGGTGTGTGTGTGTGTGTGTTCCTCCTCCCTGGCTGATGCATGGTAATGATAGAAAAATTAATTAACTTGGCCAATGATGACCACTGGTTCAGAGAATGAATGCTGTCATGGGTTGGTGGCCCTGAGTCAAACAGCAGCGATCTAGCTGGGTTTCTAGTCTCACAGCTACAGCTCACTCCTCCGCTTGTGCTTCTCGCTCTCCAGATTCTCGTTACCCGTGCGATTTGTCCTCCTCCTCTTTCTTTTCCTTCCTTGCCCACTGCCCCCTCCATCTGTCTCTGATCACTCAGGTTCTTGCACTCATCTCCCACAGCTACTGTTGAAAGAACTGTGCGGCTGCAGTGGTGGTGATGATGGTTATGAGGAAGGTGGGGCAAGCTAAGGCAAGGCTGAGTGAAATATCCTCTCTTTGTAACACACAGGATTGGGGAATTCATTTGACTACTAAAATGGGTTAGTCTTGACCTTACAACAAACTAGTGGTTTGTTCTAGATTTGAAATACCTCAGAATTAGAGTAATTTGCTTTTTCTTCACTATTTGGATCTTCTGTTTGGTCAAAAACACTTAAGAGACTGTTCAGTCACATTAAGATCTCATGAAGTTCTGCTGCCATCACAGCAGATGGATGCAGGTAATGCTTCGCACTTCAGTGAGAGGCTGGCAGCCTTTGGCACACCTGCACTGGCTTGAGCATGGTGAAAGGAGAATTGAGATTAGGAGAGAATTTCACCAGGAGCTTCAGAGTTTTTTGGCTAAATACCACTAGCCCATTCATAGAGAGCCGCACTGACATCGTCACCTCTGAACAAGCTGGATCAGAGATGTCTGTCTGATATGCAGTCATGCCTTTGAGCTGCAGAGATCTGCAGAGGTCACTGAGTCAATATCTGAATAGAAAGGCTGATTAGCATCCTACCCGTTGGGCCACCTCATTTCCATCTGAGCTGTGAAGAAAGAACTGCTGAGGCGGTGACAAAGTAGATGTTGGAACAACAGCAATTGGGGTGGGGAACAAGACCTCTGCATTTCTTTAGAGACTAGATTTTCAATCAGGGAAAGCTGTTAATACATTGAAATGTTGTGGGAATTAGGGACTCGGTTCTTTTATTTGAAGTTCTCAAAGTCATACAGTTGTACTGTTTTGGTTGGGCAGGAGGGAGAGATCTTGAACAGGGGATGGATGTAATGGCCAGCTTTGCTGGGATTTCAGGAGATGCTGCTACAGCTATGGTAATGTTAATCCCTAAGGCAAAGGGAACTGGGGGTAGAAAAGGAGTGCCCAGACTTGCTTTCCCTCTCTGAGTTGGTGTTACACCAGGCCTGTGGGGAATCACCTCTTTGGAGGGCTGACCTGTGAGAACGCACTCCAGCCCAGAGATCTTCCCGCTAGCCCTTACTGTGCACGGAGATCTTGGAAGGGGGAAAGCACTGCTGTAAGTTTTCACTGCCCTGCCCTTTTATTAGGAAGCTTTGGTTCTCTTCCCAGTGGATAGAACTGTTCCATATAAAAACCTATTACAGAGACAAAAGGGAACTGAGGTCAGTTGTTGCTTGAGGTTGCAGTGGCCCTTCGCCTCCCTACAACTGAGCAGTGGCTTATATGCAGAGATTTTTTGGAAGTTAAGCAGCCTTCTACCAGAATAATATGTGAGGCAATCTTCAAGAAGGTGGTTCAGGAGTATATATGCAGCCTACCTTGTGGTTGAGATGGGAAATAAAACTGCTACATCTGCTTTGCTCCAGAATAGTGTCCTGTACTCTGCAGTCTTAAACCAGAACAGCCCTTTTTTCCTTCCTAAAGTGATATAAGATATCACTTATAAGATAAGATGACAAACCACATTGTCACTCTCTTGTTACACAAATGCTTGAAAATGACCAGTACAGTAGCTAGAAGGCAAATTAACTTGATGACAAAAAAGACAATCAAACGCCTGGTGAACACTCCTTTTCCAGAGGACATCAGTGTCACCTGACAGAAGCCTCATCCCAGGAATGGCAGCTTTATGAAGGGTAGCACAGGGGGAAGAAGGGTTTCCAGCCAGCAGTAAGGATGCATATAGGAGAGTCCTTGCTCCAGCAGGCCACTGAACTTAAATGGGATGGGACAGCAAAACAGTGATGAGTGCGTGTCACTGAAAGTGTTATTTATTAACAAAGGCTTTTAACTTTTCAGCTATTCTAAATAATCCAAGCAATATTTGTGTTTATTACTGGGAGGAGCCCTTGGTAAGAGGCTGCTCTAATTCTTAATTCATTTTCAGAAGGCGCTTGCTTTAAGATAGGTATCACTGAAGTATCATCCCTACTCCCAGAATGATGGGTGGTTTTGTTTCAGCATGTCTACCCAAATTTGAACTTGTTTAGAACCCACAATGGGTTTATTCAAATAATAATAATAATTAAAAAAAAACATCCAGGGGCCTCTTCTTGCTTGCTTTTTTGGATGCTGTCCAAAATGGCAGAGCTCTTGCAAGACCAGACTGCCTCCAAATGAACTTACAAGCTTTCCACTGTTGGGGCTGGAAGTTGGCTCAGTTGTTCCTGGGATGCTTGTGCTGACAGCCCCAAACCAGAGTGTGGCTCCAGCCTTAGACCTGAACCTCTGAATTTCAACTAATCTTATTCCAGGCTGAAAATGGGTTTTTATTATGGGTTTGGCCTATTTTTAATGTTTTTAAATCATGCTTCATTTTCAATGTAATGATGCTACGGGCCTTCATTTAGCAAAGACACTTAAAAAACGAGTCTTAGCAGCATTAATCCAGAAAGACTTTCAAACAGACCCCTATAGCCAGGTTTTGGTATTTGTCTTTCTTGATCTGCGTGCTTGATGAAAGACCCATGAAAACAAACTGCACATGAAGCTGACAGTGAGGCAGAAAATGGTCTCTCGCATTTGTCCTTGGCCAGAGGTAATGAGTTGAGCCCCCAGGACCTTTGCTGTGATTTCAATGTAAATGCCAGAAATTAATGTCGGTTTCTGCGTGGGTGTGAATCTTTCTCTGCCCTTCCCCCTGCCCCTATTATTCCTCTTTCTTCCAACTCCACAAAAGGAAGCAGCATCAAGATGAGGATTTCTGCAGCGGTTGTTCGGGCTTGCCCAGAATGCGTGCGACAGCGCAATCCCTACCCACACAGCCACCGCGGCATCGGTCCCCCGCATGTCTCAGAGCACAGGTCTGTGTGTGCCCTAACTCCATCCTTCTCTTGCTCTTTGCCAGGTTGCCCATCCTGCTGTGTCTGGGTCTCAAATCCTGCAGGCAAGGTGGAGAAGTTGGCCAGCCTGCCCTGACAGCAGGTCCTGAAACTGCTCCCAGCAGCCCAGAAACTGCTCCCAGCTCTTGGCTGGAGGGATGAGGCCGCCCGCTGCAGCATAAGCATCGACAGAACAGATTCACTGTCAACGTAAGCATTCTTTGCCCACAAATGAATATATACATATCTACATTAGCTGCACATTAATACTCATTTCTCATACCTACCATTCTTCTCCTTGCTGCATGAAGGAACTGGCACAAAGGAGGCAAAATTCATGTTACTAAAGAAGAAATGTCATAATTATACATGGAGAAAATGGCTTTCTGATGGCAATTAACTGGGTCGTTTGTTGCCCACGAGTAGAAGCACCTTTCTATATACACAAGGTAATTCCTGGATAAACAATGCCTTTTTTAAAAAGTTGCCTTTCTTTGTTTTGTATGTTCCTAGAACTCTTGATAGAGACCCTGTAATTTCAGAAATTAGTCCAGACACGTAATAAGACCTAGTCCTTCTGTGGTTGATTTATGGGAAAAAAGCAACGTCACTGACAATCTTTGGATGAAGAGATTTTGGATATCTACACAAAGTTACTCAGTGTTGCTATGGTCTTTCATTAACAGTTTGTGTGTGGTATTTTGTTCTACGTAACATTTCTTTTTCTAAATTCGGGTGTACATGACATCAGAATGGTTTTGCTGGTAAAATCAGACATAGCTGTGGTATTAGGAATTATCCCAGACATAGTTAAGTCTCGTAGCTGCAGTACACAGCTGGGACTGCTACATGCCACAGAGGGCAAACAAGAATGGCTTTTCCTTACAGTGAACGTGGAAGGACTCCCATAGGAAGTGTTTTTGTTTTGTTTTCTTTTTTAAATCTGTGTGTGTGGCATAGGAAAGGACTGGGTGGAAGAATGATAACAAGAGAGAGCATGTCTGTGAGAGAGATAAGATTGGAAAGGGCTGGTAAGCAAAAGTGCTCAAAGTTGAGCCCGTGTTTGCAAAATTGTGCAGCCTTTAGAAATGATGCTTGTTTAGTTGTGTCACTGGCACTGAGGTCCTAGAAAATCCAGCCCTCAAAATTCACAAGATAAGAAGCTCGGTTTTAAAAATCCTTTAATAAGAATTCTCCTTTCTCTGTGTTAAAAGCTATGAAAACAAACACAGTCTTGATGGGCACATGTTTTTGGGGTTTCTTTCCTTTTTATAAAAAAAACCCAAAACATTCTGACTCTGTATTTCCAGTGGTTTATACACAAGCCCCACCTTGTGTGTCCCCTTGAAACATCTCATTAGCTCTGACAGCAAAGGGCTTTGCCTGCAAAAACCTTCCTTTCCGCTAAAAACCTGGAGAAAGCCAGAATGAGGGTCGGTGACTGGTTGAATGTCCACCTAGCTTTTGAAGTGCAATATATACATAGATGTGCATGTTTATATATGTGTGTGTATTAATACATACATACACATGTGTATATATGCTTCATGATTGCACAGACATTCACCCTTCGGCTCTGCTTTCTATGATTAACCTCTATTAGCATTGCAATTATAAGTACCTGGTAAATGTCTGCCTTTGATCTAAACCGCCTGTCACTCAATAGTCTTTTAAACTCCAGATTTCCTCTCTCTTTCTTGACATTTGTCATTGTCTTCCTTCTGAATGCCTTCCTTGCTATTCTCAAAGGCTGGCCAAAAAGCTCTAGGAGGGTAGATTGTAGTATCAGGTACCACGCTCGAGGCTCAGAGGCAGCTGCCATGTTCTAAAAGGTCTCTTTATTCTTTACAACCACAGTTTTGCAATTGCCTGAATAACAAATACTCACTTCCCTCCCCTTTATCTTTCTTGGAAAAAAAATCCACCAGAAAACAATAAGTTCTTCCCTCTTTCCAGCCTAGCCCGGTGTACATTAATACACCTTGTAATTGCTTGTCTCTATCAGTTTTAGTCCTTTGCCCTTTTTTGCTCCTTCTTTTTGTACTTCAGCTTCGTCATTGATCCTATTCACTCTATTCCCAGCACTGAAATCCAAGTCCCAAATGCCAGCAAGAAATACTTGGCCATTCATGACGAATTGAATGGCTTGATTTAAAGGGGAAGATAGCACCTCATCTACTGTTACTATTCACTACAATAATCTCCATCACTCGTTCACTGGAGAAAGCAGCATGTCCTGGGTTCAAGTAAAGACTATGCTGATGATCTCTGGCTTGAAAGGACAAGAAGGAGCATTGCATGTGACGGGGAGTCACCTTTCTGCCTTTGAAGGTTTTTTTATGTATTCACGTCAATACAATGGTCAACACTACTAAGAGCCCAGGAATGCTGTTCTCTTCACCCCCGCCTTGGCAGGATCCCAACTCGCTTGCAGCAACATGCCAAAAAATAAGTCAAGAGGGCTAAAATAGTGCCAGATCCTCAGCTGGTAGAGATGTGCTGTCAGCATGAACACTTGTAGTAGTATAGAATTGATGAAGATTCAGGAGAAAAAGCAACCTTCAGCATTTTAGAGATGCCCCACCAAGGACGGGCTCATTAGATGGAAGTAAGTACACATCCCACTGGTTGCCCCACAGCTGCTGCTGGTGCCCTTTGGAGACACAAAGAAGCCATGCATGGGATAAGATCCATCAGTGGTGCATCATTTACAGAGTGCCAGTGTTTCCTAGGCTGATCAAAACTTCTTTGTCAGCAGTTCCTCTTTTCACAAGAAGAGTTTTCAACTCAGACGTTCACAGGAAAAGACCTGTGATCCTTCCTTCCTTTATTTATTTATTTATTTGTAGTTTTTCTTGAGATGATTGAAAAATCTCATTTTCAGAGAGAACTGGGGGGAAAAAAAAAAAATCCATTTCTTGGTAAATTTTACCCAAGGGTATCTCACTTTGGCTTTTCTCTGAAAAAGGTGGTTCTAGCATAATTTAACTGAATATTTTTCATTCAATATAAACATTAGTCTATTTTTTTCTTCATAGCAACAGTGAAATCGTTCAGGTTATTTTCCACCTATCACTTGCCCAGCTACATAACCCAAACAGTTATAATACATTATTTGCTTCTGGTTTTGTTCTTCCCTGATAGCTTCGTTAGCTATCACGTGTGGATAGTACGTGTGTACAGTGGACTGTAAACCCCCATTTTCCAGTTGTTTGTTGGTGATGTGACTGTGTTGCATTACCAGAAAGTGGGCACAGACTGGAGATAAAAGTATATTGGTTGCAAATAGCAATGCAGCACACTGATTTCCTGAACTCCAAACAGCTACAAGAATTACTCAGGTTTGATGTGGTTTTGTGGTGGTGTTATTCCTGCTAGAGGAGGTCACGTCTTGGTGGGGTTAATTCCAGCCTTTGCCCAGGTCCAGCTGACTACAGCTATCCAGCACACAGATGTTTGCTCTACTGAGGAATATTAGGAAATATGGAAATCAATTCCAGATCATATCCCTGTCTTCCAGGTGATGGCATCTCTTGCAGGTCCTCTGATAGATCTTGGGTAGCCAGAAGTTTTTTGGTTTTGTGGGGTGTTTTTTTGCCTACTTGATCTTTTCCTTGCTTTCCCCAAAAGAACAGATTTTTTAGAAGAATTTTCTGCCTGACAGTTACCTGATTATAGCTCCCACGTGAAGCTGGTTTAGTTATTGCAAGGTGCAATGAAGCAACCAAGCTGCAGGACAGAAATAAATATTAATGCAGACCAAGGCTCACCACAGGCTGTCCCTACTAACGTCCAGCTCCCAGGGCTGCAGAGCTCAAGCCAGCTGAGTCTAGACAGTCTGACCAGGAGGGTTGGAGAACCTCTCCTGTGATGAATAGCGTTCCGAGGTGCTGCAGCAGAAACTTATTTTATGAAGTTTTTGAGGTTGTTTTTTGGTTTGGTTTTTTTTTTTAATGCTATGTACATCACTCGTCAGACTTCACAAAAGACTAACTTTCAGTTCTCACATTTCTGAGTGAGAACATTTGTTTTAGAAAAGGCTTTGAAGTCTAGTGAATGATTTGTCTAATGGTAGGACTTGATGAACTTTTACAGGTTTTTTTCCAGCTGAAAGGATTGTACGATTCTAACTCCATGTTGAATCATCGGAGTATCCTGGAAAAGATTGACAGCCAAACATCCAGTAAAAGGATGAAAATCTGTTTTCCCTAGACATTTCTTGTAGGGCTTGGTTTCTGCTGAGTTAAGCACAGTGTGGAAATAGCCTTTTTCAAAGTACTCTGCTACTGCAAGCCAAAATCATTAAATTATAGTTTGCAGGGAAAATAGATAATTATACATTAACTTAACTTTTTTAAAGTTTTGGAAATTTGGATTTGGGATTTGACCCGTTTGTGTTTTCTCTAGGCCAGTCTTATCTCTTATCCTCTACATCCCAGCACAATTATTCTCTATTTTGTGTAACTCAAAATGTAATCTGAACTGTCAGATAAATGGAAGCGTGAGGTGTTTAGGTCTGTATAGATCTCATCACTGCAAGCCTTAAGTTTTGATTTAAAATCAGGTCTGGATGAGAAACCACAAGATTATAGCACACTATTCAAGACTGATGCTTTCTTGTTTTCAAGCTTTTGGGGTAGATAGACACTAGTCATTTTTGACAGCATCCTTCTACCAGTGTGAGTGCTGGAAATGTATTGATTTATTTATTGCATTCATAGCTAAGATTTCTAAACAATGTTGTGTTTGTCAGTCAGAAAAAAATCCCAAGATAAAATGCCATTGGTGTATTAGCTAACATGAGGCTCAATATTTTAATTTTTGCTTACTAAATCCCATCACTTTTTATTGAAAACTTTGGGGTTTTATTCCCCTCTTGGTTCAGAACTGAGATTAAATTAATTTAGCTCCCTTGAAGATAGCTAACTTGCTATTTCCATCTAAAAAAATGAGACTGAAAGCCAAAGCATTTATACTGCATTACAGAAGATGTTCCTCAACCCTAAGCCTTGTTTCATGTTGCAGCTCTGTGAAAAAGGGGAGGAGATCGTCTGCCTTTTGAAGGAGATGACCAAATTTCTTTTGATCTCTTTTTAAGAGTACAGAACTTGGTGTAAAGGCCATCCTCAGGCATTGCAGACATAACCAATGAAGTGCTGCTTCAAAGAGTGCAGAAGATAGAATTATAGCATTGCTTCATGTCTGTACACCGAGTTATGCTGGAGTGGTTTGCTTAAACTCACTTCACACCACCTTTAAATTAAAAATAAATACAAAAGAGGGATTATTTAGCAAGCTAATTGAGGGATTTTCTTCTGGGCAGTTTCTGTGTATACTCTGCTTTCTCTTTAGCTCTTTTTGAACTTTAGACAGAGTATTGTAGATTCTTGAATACACAACCTGGAATTACTGTCTACTAATCTGCAGGGATGGTTTCAAGGCGTCCCCAAAACACCTAACTGAGCTCTTGCACTGAAACTATTAACATGTGATGAACCTGATGCCTATCATTTAGGATACCCAGCTTGATGGATACAGTCTAACTGATGGAAATTCCAAAGCATCACTGATATTCTGTTCTCCTTTGGTCGTGTATATGGCTATTAATGTCCAGCTACATCAGCTATTATAGCATTAAGATGCATTAGCTCTGTAACTGAAGCAAGCCATTCATATTATGGTGCTGCTAAGCTACCAAAATTTATCCCTTCACAGAGAAGAAAGTCATTGTACCTAAAAGATTCCACTAATCTGAGTATTAAAAGACAATCCAAACATAAAACATTAGGAAGAATGTCCATGGTTTATAATGAAACCCTTCTTGCAACCCCGTAGTTGAAGGTACAGCATTCTGCACATGCCACAATCATCTTTATCTCGTACTATCAGGAGATTATTTTTCTTAGAAATATTTGTGTATTGTCTTCTGAAGTGGGCTGAACGTGGATTGAAAGAGCTGCTTTGACAGTTTACCTTTCAGGAAATCTTAACATGGCTCCTGTGAAAAATCTTCCCTGTTACTGTTGCCATCCTGTTCATGGCAGTGGTTTGGCCTAATAACGCCTTGCACGAAGCATTCATTAGGCCTCAAGGAGCTGCAGCAAGCTGCTTTAACACACTGTGCCTTTTGTAGGGCAAAAGCTGGGGTCTCAGCTGGTGCCTACTGAATTAGAAACAATTAGAAATGCTTTAATTGAAGTCAACAGCACTACCTAAACTTGCCACGTATGAAAAGCCAGCGTAGACCGAGCAGCACTTGCAGTTAACAGGACTCCACTGCTGACCGTGGCTCGTGTGCAGGCTGGGAAAATAGCGAATTTTTTAAACAATATCCCTTTTTGTGTTGCAAGCAGGTCAAATGCTCTCCCATGTTTTTTATGATCCAACAGGGAGATGGCACTTGGGAACACAAAAAAGCCCTAGAAAAAGAGTTACAGTCAAGGGCACATTTTCATACCCGCGTTATTGAACTGTACCTTTGAGAGACAAAAGAGCAGGCGATGTCCTAACATGTAGCTGTTGCGTAACGATTGTGTTGTTGGTCTGGAGAGGGCGGAGTGGTAGGTTGCTTAACAGTTTTACATTTTCCCATGGTATAATGCTGGTGATATGGTTAGCTGTAATTAAAGGGTTATATAAATAAGCCATTGGGAAACAAATTAATTTATTTCCTTGGTGGGGCTAGTTATGTAATTTGGGCCTTACACATTGATCTGCTCAGTCTTTGAAGCGCTTGGCACCCCCAAACCTGGTCCTCCTCTCCTGATTGTTTAAAAATAATTTCAAAACATGTCAAAGGAATGCAGATGTTAAATGTGCTGCAGCTTGAACTTCCTTGAAGCAGCAATGCCCTTAATGAGAAAAAGCTGGAGAGCAGAGTGAGACCTGGCTTGTAAAACAGTTTTATGGTATGTTTATTACTTTATCAGAAAAGGCCTTGGAACAGGCAGAAGGGAGCAGCACATAATTTGGGGTAGCCATCGGTGCCAGCGCACCACTTCTCAACCACAGCACCCACCCACTCACCCTGCCCTCGCAAGGAGTGGAAGAATCGGTCACCCAGATCCCATTTGGGGCAACTATATTGATTTTGCTGATGCTCAACTTTTTGTATTTACTCAGGATCTGGCCCAGTCTTGGGGATGGCAAAAGGAAGAGCAGGCTGATTCCTACCCCTTTTTCCAGGAAATAATAAGATGTCACTAAAAGTCCAGCTTGAAAGAAAAGAAGCTTAGCTCATAAGTTTTCCTCTCATGCCTGCATTCTTTTATGAGCTTATAAGTAATATCATTAAGCTACTTGCCATTCTCTGAGCAAATCTTTATTTAGTCACAGGGGTAGGGTTTTTTCATTATCTCCCCTAGAAAGATAAAGCCTTAAGCATTTAGAAATTTTAAAATTAATTCCTAAAGTTTAATTTTGCACACAATGCTGTAGTACAGAAAGCAGACAGTTTCCATGGATGCGATTTGTACTAACAGCTATACTAGTTTCCATTTCAGCTTCAAATGAAAAAAAAAGAAAGAAAAAAACAACAAAAAAAAAGAGGAAAATGAAAATGGCTTGACATAAACACCATGGTTATAGTTCAGATAAGTCTTACAGGCCCCATCTACAGGATTCAAACAAACTTCACCAACCAAAGGGAAGTGTACTTCTGTTATATGTCTAATGAAATGACATAAAGCGTTAAATTAGTTATGGGACATGCTGTCATACCTTTCCTTCTTTGACATACATGCCTTGTTAGAAAAAATTCCCAACCCTAACCTCTTGGACTTGCCATTGTGGAAAACCCTACTGGCAGAGAGGAAAGACTATATTGGTTTCTGTCCGGGTTAGATTTTAAGATATCTAGCCTCAGGGTAATTCCAAGTTCTGGTTGGCTTCAATAATTTCCTTTTAAGTTTCTGCATAATGTGGTGCAGTAACTTCACAGTGTGTGCCTTAGGAATGAACACCAACCAAAACTGCTGATCATGTTTATCTTACACTACAGGGAGGACGGTGATCAAAGCAATGTATATTTTAATCAAAACTCTTCCCAAAGTGGCAGCTTCCACTAGCAGCACACTGCCAGTGTGCCTCTGCTAACACTGCAGAAAGGATAAAGGAAAACAGTCCTCCCAATTAGCAACAGTCTGGAGACAGATTTGAAGCCATCCAGCAGAGCTTCACATCACTGAGATGGATAGCAAGTTGAGGTCCAGGATAAAGTTAGGCTGAGGCCCAGAGTGTTTGTCGGTCTCCAGAGGATTTTGAAGGGAGTGAGACTGTATTTGCTCACAGAGATTCTGTTGTTCGAGCGTTTTAGAAGAATAATGGTTCTGATTTTTCAAATCCTAATCACAAAGTGGAGGAAATCATTGTGAGCTAATTAACAGGACCACGTTGGGTTGGACTCCTCTGTGGGGGTTTGGTTAGTTGTTGTGGAAGCTTCCTGCTGTTTGCAGTCTACTTTGGATTGGGCACTGTGTATGCAGAGAAAAAGGTACAAAGTTTCAGTCCCTGATTCTCCTATGGCTTTGCAGCACAACTTTGGTGTCTGACCTTGCCAGTGTCCAGAAATCCCCTTGGACAACTGTTCTCAGTGAAGAAGTTTTAGCCAGTTCCGCCAAGCCCCCTCCTCAAGCTGAGTCCAAGCGGCCCCATTGTGGGGCTGAGGGGTCTGAGGGGACTGGCAAGCTTGTAGGCATTGAGGGGCTGAGAAGGGCACCAGTGAGATCAGAAATGGTGATTTCCTATAAAAATCACACGTAAATTTGGACAAATTGCTTAATCTTACTGTCCTTGATGCTCAAAATTACCTAAACATCTGAATTAATCCATTTATCTTAAAGAAACTTAACTTTAATCATGCTTAACTTCAATCATACACTTGTGTCCCAATTATGCTAATAGCACTCAAGTATGTACTTGAGCTTTTTGCTGACTGATGTTCTTCTGAATCGCAACTGCAATTCAGTGTCTCCCATTTCCAGGGATGTTGTACTTTCCCTGGAGGAGGCAGGCAAGCTAACGTGGCTGAGTAGGAACTGCAGGATTGTTTACATTTGTTAAATCCTGTTTGGTACTTTCAAGAAGCCAGCCTTCTCTTGAGGTCCAAGGGCCCCTCTTTTCCTCTTTACTTTTCTGCTTTTTCTTTAAGGTTATGTACAGAAAATTATTTTCAAGTAAGCCACTGAGGTTTTTCTTTAAAAAAGTATCTTTTATGATGGGCAGAGGATTGTAGATCCTCAGTTGAAAAAAATTGAAGTGGTGTTTAAGTTACTGCTGCAAGAAAAAAAATCCTGTCTTGAAATACAAATCTTATGCTCTTTGTTTGCATTCTTGAAACTTAAAATAACTTTAATGTTTTTATTGAAAAATCTGGAAAATAAAACCACTCTTTGTCTTAGACCTTATGGGTCAGGTTTCAGTACGGACTGAATCTCACTGCTGACTTTTGAACCTCTGAAGATGCTGCTGTGCTTGGACTCCACAAGACCCTCTTCTTATAAGAAGAGTAGCATTGTAAGTCGTATATAAGATGTGTTTTTCTATTCCTTGTTGAGAATCTGCTCACAAAGGCAGGGCCAAAAATATTTTGAGCAAGGTTCTATTAGTTTACATAGCTGATTAAAACTCGAGGCACTGTTTCTTTGTTGAAATAGTATCCACTATCCATCACAACAGTCCGACTAAGCCATAGGGTAAATCACCCTTTTGGCAGCCATATTCTTAAAGCCAAACCTCACACTGAGGTGAGAAAATATACTGAAGACCCTTTGAGGAAATTTTTGAAGACTGTATGTAAGCTAAATACCTTTATTATTTCTTCCTTCAGCTGACCGTGTCTCCAGTTTTATGTTGAAACAACAGCACTGGTGAGTTAGCTGCTGCTGATTCCTTGCTGTCTCACACAAGGAGCCTGCTTGGGCAGTGAGCGGCTGTACAGGCTCTTTTGGCAATTCCCAATGAGATCTGAACTTTGATCTTCTGACCTTTGAAAGGGGACAGTCTTTAAATTCACAGCAGACACTGCGCACCTATTAGCCATGGGCAGATGTGACAGGGACAGAGATGAGCTGTTGTCTTCCTAGGAGGTAATTATCATGTGCATCTCGTTGTGCAGGCGGCATGAGAAGATGCACCCTCAGGAAATATTAGCCTTGCAAGATGGGTTATTGTCCATCAGCAGTAAACAAGAAAGCCTGTGAGAAGTGCAGGCAGGACAAAGCTGAAACAAAGCCAGAAGAAAAGCAGCTAGTTGTTCAAGCTGTTTCAAAGAGCTCCTTTTAATGCAGAGCACATCACCATAATCCATACCCATTTGTTCCCTGAAGTCTTTTGCGTCCTATAGTCCTTAGCATTCCTTAATGTACTGCTGACTTTGAATTGCTGTCCTCCAGTGCAGCACCCAAGACTAAACAGCTGAATGTTGCCAGATTTGGTCATTTAAACGTAGAATCATAGAATGGTCTGGGTTGGAAGGGACCCCAAGGATCAGAGAGTTCCAATCCCCTGCTGCAGGCAGGGACACCAACCTCCAGGCCTGGATCTACACAAGGTTGCCCAGGGCCCCGTCCAACCTGGCCTTGAACACCCCTTAGGGATGGGGCATCCACCACCTCTCTGGGCAGCCTGTTCCAGCAACTAACTACTCTTCTTTTCCAGCTGCCTTTTTCCCTTTCTTACTCAGATAATGTTTTGCTTTCAGATGCTGCATCAACACAAGTCTACAAACAAACAATGCTTGTTACAGAGTCACATCAGCCTTAGCAGGATCTGCGTGGACTCAGATGTGCACCACTGGCAATCACCAGGGTTGCATGACCTTGTGCCAGTGAGAGGGAGATCTGCAGGCCAAATAAATGCTGTCCTGATATGCCATGGGGGAGAAGAGCTCAGCACCTAGTGAACTTTACTACCATGGAGAACCTTACAGAAGTTATCGTACCTTGTGGGTGACATCTCCCTGTAGCAGGCTCAGGTAAAAGACTGGGATGCAAGCCTTCAAACCCGTCCAGTGGTTCTGAATGATGTGATGTTTTGAAAGTGATTTTCCAGATGTGGTGAGCCACACAAATCTGGAATAACCTTTCCTCTTTATTCACTTGAATATATTTCAGGTCTTCTCTCTTTGTTTCCTGGAATCAGAGTTCCAGCCTGACCACGCTCATTTTGCGCTAAGGGGTGCCTAGAAAATACAGATGTACTGAGTAAGTATGAAACATTTCTTGTTTCTTACATTAAGTATATTTTCAAGTGACATGGTTTAGTATCTGCTCCACTTTTCCCTGTTTTGTATTTCCAGGAGAATCCCACGCTAACTAAAACATTGATTTATTTGAAATACACTAATGAGTTTCCTTTGTCCTCTATCTCATGCTGGAAAATCCCACCTGATCCCTAATTAACAAATTGATTTATTAAAAGTATAAATAATGACCTCCCTTTGTCCTTTTCTTCCAGCTGCAGAATCCCACCTGATCCCAGATTATCACATTGATTTATTTAAAATTAAAATATATGCATTGCATAGTTTCTCTGTCGTGTCTCTCAGCGAATGCCTCAAGCATTGTATTCCAAATCAAGTGCTGAAGCTCTGATTTTACCATTCACATATCAATAATTTAAGAGCAAAATAGTTGTTTAAAATGCTACATTGTACTCCTAGGTGTTAAGATTTGAGTGTTCCTGCTATTCAGGTCAATATAAAGTCACTGGTAGTAACTTAGAGGACCAGCCTTGCAGATCATGTTCCAACAAATCACTTGAGAGTGTTTTGTCTTTAGATTCTTGGGTCAGCCCACTGGTGTGAGTGGATCACTGCAGGTCACTGTCCCTAAGTCCTGCACATACAGTGTTTTGCTAGATAACAGGTTCTGCTGCAAAGCACCAACGATGTCTGCTTGTGTTGCTGCCTCACACAGAATTGGCAGCCAAGGAGCATCAGCCAGGACAGAAGGAGCAGAGCAGAACTTGCATACCAGGGCTGATTCACCATGGGCTCCATCTCCTCTTAACAGCTTGTGGTAATTCTAGCACAGTTTAAAAGTGTATGTGTGTATAACAAGAGCTCAAAAATACCACTCATCAACGCGATCTGACCTTGGACTTGCACTGCTATGGATATATCTGCAGGCAGTGTGAGGCCATTACACCCTGGTATGTAAACACTGAGGTTTCCTTGGCCCTCTTCCCTGCAGCGTTCTGCAAAAACAAGCAGAGGGTCGCTCACTAGACAATGTCTTCAGAGAGAGGAACTGAAAAACAATGGGCTGGCTTAGATGTAACAAGACAGAAAGACACGGTCTCTGGCAGTGAAGAGAGAAGTGGTCACCAGTTACATGAATTCCTTACGTCAAAAGGAGTAGCAGAGAAATATCCCAGTTCAGTGTGCCAGCCAGCCAGCCTCCTTGCAGCATGGGACAAGTGGCAAGGCCCCATCCCATGCTGACAGCCACTCCAACACACATCTTTTTCCTCTGAGTTGGCCCTTCAGCCTTACCATTTCTGTGGGCAAGAAGAAAGAAAATCAGACCAAATTCAAAAGGAAAAGAAGCACCCAGAAGCTGCTTGTTCCCTCCCTTCAGAGACCGTGTTCTCAAGGCTGAACAGATCCCTCCATAAGCCCTGGTAACCCTACAAGCTCTTGAAGCTCTTTCTGAGTAGTGTGGTATGGAGCCAGCACACCAGTGCTCTGCAAGGCAGTCACACTTGAAAAGGAACCTGAACAAGACCCAGCACCTCTGCAAGGGAAAAAAATGAAGCCGTGTGTGACATAAAAGATCTGAGGTGTCAGCCTGCCCTACAGGAAGGCTCTCAAATTTTGGCATGCAGACCCATGTTAAAATTCACAGTGTTCTAGTGTTCCTTGAGGAGGGTTGCTGGGTCTCTCTAGGGTAGTAACTGTCTCCATTTTTTCTCTTAGGCCCTGACTCAGGTTTCCAGAACAAAGCTATAGTATGTCTGGCTCCGTGACTTAATTGAATGGTAAACCCTTTGTTTCACTTGGCCAATACCTCTTCTGGCTACCATCCTAGTAGTGAGATCTCTTAGTTAATGCTATTGACCCCTTCTGCATATCTCCCTTCCAGTCCTTCAGACCCTCACAGATTTATTCCTTTAACGTTCGTACTCCTGTACACAGTTATGACTGCTTACAGGAATACAGCTACACACAGCAGGCCAAACCATCACAATTTAAATATAAATTCATTAAAGGAAAAAAAAAAAAGAGGTGAAATAGCTTCTTTTCACCTTATCTGCCACTTTGGTTAGCACAGCTTGGAGCAAATAAGGCACCTCACTATAGTTCTAAGCATGCAAAAGAGTGGCATTTTTCCTACCTCTTCCCTGAAAACAATGTGTGCACATCACAGATCAGATAGGAGAGAAAAGGGAAGTTCTTTTCCTGTGGGGAATTTAGACACCTGAATTCCCATCACATCTCTCTTACAACATTAGGGCTTTGCCTCCTCCGTCTGCCAGCATGCACCCTGCGAGGCTCCCAGGTAGCCCTTTTGGCAGACAGCTTTTTCAATGGAAACAAAAAGACATGGTGCAACTAAGAGCTGCCTTTTGTATGTAACAACTCCACCGTGAGCCAACTCAGAGACCTGGGAGCCCTGGATCTGTGGCTTCCTTGCCTCAGGGGTTCAAACCCACATCTTGTTACCAGGCTGTGGGTTAGGCTAGGGTGGGTGTTTTTCCCAGCTCCATGGTGAGCTATGCCATTGTGCTGAAAGAGATGAATAGAGCCAAAAGGGGAAAGCAATCATGGGTGATGAGGGATGCTGTCTGGGAAAGGAGGTGCAGGAGACATCTTGTTTTGTTGTCTTCTCTCTGACTGTTTCCGTACTTTGTCTGCAGAAGATTGTGTTTGAAATTCATAATAATTTTCTGGAGGGGAGACCTTTCCTCTCCAGGCAGTAGAGTTGTTCCTGGATACCCTTCCCCCTTCTGTGAGACCCCTCTTCTTTCCTGTATAGCCACAAAAAACTTTGTGAAGAAGATCCCAGGTGGCACAAACAGAAAATACCTGTACATAGCCAAAAAGGACCCTCTTAGATGATTGAGTTTTCACCCCAGCCTGGGTGTGGGATACTTGTCTGTCATCATAACTAAGAAAGAATAAGCTACAGTTAATTAAAAAAAAATCCCCAAAAGCATGAAAGAGACTGATTCCATGAAAAATTCTGTTTCATCAGTGTGTCCCCCCCTGTACTTCCATCACTGTATTAATCTCACAGAAATTAATTACATAGAACATGTTAAAGGAAGTGCTTGACTGCCAAGCCAGTAACTCCAGGTATTATCTTATTAATCTTAATTGACATTTCCTTGTTTGTCTCTTTTATTTTTCCTTGTTTGCATAGCCCTTTTTCTAAATTTCAGGTGATAAGTCCAGAGAAAGGCACTGTTTATTATCTAATAAACCACATCTTAGTGGAAGATTGCTTCCAGGGTATTTGATACTATAATATCAAAGAGTCCAAAGGAAACCTTAAGTAATTATCAGTAGCTTTAGAGTAATGAAACCTTGACTTTTTTTAACTTTTCTTTCTAGCAACTCAGCTCCAGTAATGTGTTGTCTTAATCAGGTGGTAGCTCGTTAAGACCAACCTCTGTTCCCAGCAAAGGGTCACTACATGATGCATAGAGGGAGAATATATCCCTGCCCTACTGACAGTATGTACCTAGGTGATACTGCAGATCTCAGCAGTGACAAGAGACAACTCCCTTCTCACTGCAGTGCTTTACAACTGAAATCTCTCTTTTTTTCTTTTTTTTCTTTTTGCTTTTTTTTCTTTTTGCTGCGTCCTAGAATGAAATGATACTTTGAGACAAAGTTTTCTACATGAAAAAATTCTTACTGAAACAGATTTTAACATATTTTCTGGGTTTATAGTTTAAAAAAAGGAAATCAATTCTTCAATTTGAATTCATTTTAGTTAGAAACTATCTCTTGCTACCTGAACTGTAATGCCATCCAAATGGACCAATCCTCTACCCAGATTTTCACACAAACTTTCACAGCTTGAGGTGCATATTTCAATTTTTCTTACTGGTTCAACCTCCCTCAAAATCAAAGAAAAGCATTTTTCAACCAGTTTATTTTGCCCCAACAATACTGCCACAATGATGCAGAAAATACACACTTACATTCCCAGCCCTCAAAGCTTACTCACTGAGAGACACAGACACTTCAACTCCAGAAACTAAAATTGCTCAAAAGCCTGGAGACATTTGTAAGAGGGAGTTGACCTACACTGAACAATCCTTCATGTTACCACAACAGTGGTGATGAAAGCACGTAGGCAAAGCTATGCTTAACAAGTTACTATGTCATACAGCTTACCTTTTTTTTTTTGTGCTGCCATGTTTAAGCAGGCAGAATATTGCTCTTGTCTTTGGAAGATCCAAAACCAAAGTCTGTCTTTACTCCACTGTTAACACTTGGTTTTGAGCTCAGGGAAAATTTTTTGGAATATGAAGGATGTTCTCCTGTGTAGTCAGTTATCTTTGTTCCAAGCAGCTGCACCTGAATTCCAGGGGTGAAAATAAGTTTCCTACTAGAAACAGGGATAAATAATTTCTGCATCTTCAAAGCTTGCAAAAATGCTTGCTTGTTTTTATAACTTGGCAGGGATGCCAAAGCTGAAAAAGCCACCTTTGGGAAACAAACCACAAGATTTACTTGGTAACAATTTACTCAGATAGTTAACCTTTGTGCTCACTGTTTGAGGCTTGCCTTCAAGGTCATCTTTCTCTTTCACGCGTTTTTCTTCTACTGCACAGGTATCTGCATGAGCTCTATCTCTGTGGTATCTGAATGCTTAACTGTGGTTTTAAGAAGTATGCTCATTGTCCAAGTGGGACACAGACCACAGTAGTCTAAATGCCTTGCCCCATTGTTTTTTGGGAGATATATGGTGCAAACAAGAACTAAGATCTTGGTTTCTAGCAACATAACTTTCTGTAATGGCAAGGTAATGGAAGAGCAAAATCTCTTATTTAGAGATGTTAGAAAGTTATGGGGAAAAGAGTAACTATGCATGCAGAAGCCTTTCTTTTCTGTGCTCAGATCCATCAGGACTGCAGACACACAAAATGCCTATATCTACCTTGCTCTTTTGGAGTAGTGGTGATTTCATAGGCATAACTGTTTCTCTTCCCACAGGCCTAATGTCAGTAAAGTAATTCAAGAGCCTCAGATACAAATTATTTTCAGTTAAAGTATAGTGAATAAGCTTCTCTAGTACAAAGGTTGTTAGGTTTCATTAAATGACTGCTCAAACTGGTCTATCATCATCAAATGGGGCACATCCCAGTTTGTTTCTAGAGCTACATTTTGGTTTTCTATCTTGTATTTCTCTGGAAAAAACCAATTAATGCAGGGTAATAATTCTCAACACCTTTCTGGTGGCATCTTCTCTAAAGAACTAGTGAAGCTATTCGGCCCTCTTGCAGGTGGTTCAACTTTGTGAGACAGAGCTCTGGACCTGCTCAAGGATGATCCTTGGGATTGGATCCTCCACTTCAGTAAGCAGAGACACTTACTTCCCCAGTGTAGTCTATGGTGCCAAAAAATATATATGCCTTGGCATGAAGTGTGGGACTGAGCTAACACATGTGTGCAGTTACATGTGGGATAACCTAGAGGGCAGGTAGGGAAGCTTGGGTCTACACAGATCTGTGCTAGTAAGGGATGATCATTTTTCTGATGATCTGTGGAAGAGTGATTCATCTGACAGCAACCAACAAGCTTCTCAGCTTTTGGAGATGGGTCTTTCACTCCAATTAGGTAGCATCAAGCCCTCAGCTTTTTGCTGCAGACACAGATCCTTGCAATGTCCCATCTGTGAAATGTGAAAAAGAT
Organism: Zapornia atra; assembly: GCA_013400835.1. Classification (NCBI taxonomy): domain Eukaryota; kingdom Metazoa; phylum Chordata; class Aves; order Gruiformes; family Rallidae; genus Zapornia; species Zapornia atra. The sequence goes on from VZTU01009623.1 coordinate 415,425, forward strand.
CATTCAAAGGAAGTTTTCTGGAACAGGCTGAAGTCAAAGCCATTGAGTTCTTTTGTCAGAGCTGTTAATGAGGGAATTAGAATGCAACTAGCAAAAACTGAGCAATTAGAGAAGGAGTAAGAGATCAAGGGCTATTGCTTTCAGTGTCCTAAGAACATACCGACCTCTGCAAGGGAAAACCCACTCATTTGAAGGAGGTTCCAATTCTACACCATACCCTATCTCAGTAAAACTCTGCCTTTATAAAAAATAACTCCCTACTGGATGGTTATGTTTTTAAATTGTGTCCACATGTAGCAAGCCTGGCTCTTTCATACCTCTGACAACCCTGGAAGTAGAATTACCACAGAAATCGGCAGTATTTTACTGGGAAGGGGGTACTACTAGCCATAAAGCTTATATTGAAAATACATCTGTCTTCTGATTTGAGACTGGGACAGGCCAAGAAAGCCACAGTGGCCCTGGGAGGAGAAATACCAGGGGAAGGGGAAAAGAAGGTCATCTTGGTTTTGTTGGAAATGGAAAATGAAAGCTTTACAGGTGTTCAGGGAATAGGAAATTCACCATTTCACTGATGTCAGATAACTGTCTGTAACTGGGTTATTTATTTTAATATTGTTGCAGTTTAGTGTAACTGCTGCTTCAGTGGCTCTTGTAAGCTGCAGTTACAGCTTTCTGCAAGCCCCATGTTTTGAAAAACACTGGTACAGTCAAGGCCAAATTTGAGACCAAGCCTATCAGAGCTGGTCACAGCGCCTCTGTGAATCACATATAGGAGAAAAAAAACTGCTGGCAGGCGCACTTTGCCACCGGAGCGGGAGTGAGAAGATGTAACAAGCTGCACGGACTCCAAGGCCAGGCCTGCAGGAGGGGGGGGGATGAAGAATGCGAAGAGAAAGTTTCCCCTGCAGCTCGTGGTGGAGTCCATGGTGAAACGGGTGTCCCCCCGAAGCCCATGGATGAGGACGGGGAGCAGAGACAACTATGCCTGTGAAGATTGATCCACGCCTCAGCAGGTTTGCCAAGGGACTTGTGACTTTGCGGGTGACCAGGCCGGGGGGTCTGGACCCGGACGTCAGCACCCTATGGAGGGGAGAGTCCTGCTGAGAGGCCTGTGGTGAGGGGATGACTCCCCGATAGAGAGGACTCACGCTGCAGAAGGTCGTGGACACGACTCTCGCGTGGGTGGGACCCCACGGTGCCGCAGGGGAAGGGTGTGTGTATGTGGAATGCCCCCCCCCCACAGCTGAGATGGAAGACAGCTTGGGAGGAACGGACTGAAACCCCTCACTCTCCATTCCCTGCCCCCCCTGTACTGCGAACGGGAGGGAAGAAGGGAGCGAATCTCTGATTAAAGTCATGAGTGCGAAGAGGCGAGGGGTGGGGGGAGGAAGTAGAAGTGATAATATCTGGGGAAGAAAAGCAGCTTGTTGGGAATCACCGGAACCCCACTGCCCATTCCCTGCCCCTCCCCGCGCCATGTTGGGGGGGGAAGAAGGGAGTAAAATCGGGATGAGTTTTAAGTTTGCTAAGAAGGGAGGGGTGGGGGGAAGGTGCTTGAAGACCTGGCCGCTTCTTATCTCGTTCCGGTTCACTGGGTGTAGTAGTTGTAGTAAGTAGTAATAAATCACCTTTTCTTTCCTTTATTCTGTGCTGCGTCTGTTTTGCCCATTGCACTAATTGGAGAGTGATCCCTCTGTCCTTATCTCAAGTCCTAAGCCTCCTAATATCTATTTTCTCCCCCTTTTCGGCTGAAGGGGGGAGTGAGCGAGCGACTTGGTGGGTATTTGGCCTTTGGTTAGGTCCAAAACCACCACAAATATTCAAACCATTAGCATTACAGAGTGCTAACTGGGATAAAAGATGTCCAGGAAAGGCTATGAATTTTCATGATTGAAGCTTAAATTCAAGAAGCAGCAGTATAGATAAGACAATGGAGAGGAAGTTAGCGTGCATTTGCCCATGGTTTTGAAAATGTCACCATACATGTTTCTTAAGCCTTTAGCATCTGTTTTGCATTTGTAGCTTCCCACTAGGGGTACATCTCTATGAAGATTATTGTAGGCTCACAGAATGGGTTAGTTCAGATGAGGACCGTGCTTTGGAAGTGAACATCCCATCACCCTTGTTTATAGCACCTGGGTTCACAGGTAGACCAGAGCAGAGCCTTGTCCCACCGCTCCTCCATGAGGAGAGAGACAGGCTAAGGTGGAGCTGGAGAGCTTGAGTAAACCGCCACAGAAAGTGGAGTATAGCCGGTGATGTGCCATGCTTTTAGATGTCTTTTGTGTCACTGAAACCATTTCAAGAACTGAAAGGGAGCCATGTGATCTGAAAGAGCAGCTGGAGGACCTGCTAAGCGTGACCTCTCAGACCTTCCTCTGACTGGTCCTTTAGGCCTCACCAAGAAGGAGTGCTCTGGTGAAAGGCACTTCCAGGAATGACATTTTCCAAAGAAGATGACGTTTCTCTTCTCCAAGAGTTAAAATCTTCATTGCAATTCCTGGAAAGTGATCCAGTCTAGAAAATTCTGGCAGTGCTCACAGGGGTAAGAGAGCAATCATGGTGGAGGTTTTGTGTAAAGCAAACAATAAACTTGGATGTTTTAAATTCAGGAGTATGTAATTCTGCACATTACCAGCATTTTGCAAAAATATCCTGACCTGTTTTTTGTGAAATTTTGAGTAAACTTAGGCCATTTGACTCTCTTGGTTGGAAATAATACAGAACTCTGTGTCTCTTAACTTTTCATCTGCTAAAATTAAGGAAAAAAATTGTACTGCTTTCGTTGTAAGTGTTAGGCATCACACTAAGTAAGGCTCAAGTAAGATTTAAGAACTAGAAAAATATCTACTAACTGTTTTTCCTGACTGTTGACTCATAGAATCACAGAATGGTCTGGGTTGGAAGGGACTCCAAGGATCATACAGTTCCAATCCCTCTCACAGGCAGGGCCACCAACCTCCAGGCCTGGATCTACACAAGGTTGCCCAGGGCCCCATCCAACCTGGCTTTGAACATATCCAGAGATGGGGCATCCACCACCAATCTGGGTAGCCTGTTCCAGCACCTCACCACTCTCTCTGTAAAGAACTTCCCCCTAATATCTAATCTAAACCTTTCCTCCTTCAGCTTCAATCCATTCCCCCTTGTCCTGCCATTGTCTGCTCTTTTAAAAAGTTGAATCCCCTCCTGCTTATAAGCTCCCTTCAGGTACTGGAAGGCTGCAATGAGGTCCCCCCGCAGCCTTCTCTTCTCCAGGCTGAACAAGCCCAGCTCCCTCAGCCTCTCATCGTAGGGGAGGTGCTCCAGCCCTCTCATCATCTTCGAGGCCTCCTCTGAACCCTCTCCAACAGTTCCACATAATTCTTGTACTGGGGTCCTCAGATCTGGACACAGGACTCCAGATGGGGCCTCACAAGGGCAGAGTGAAATATATACAGATTCAGTATGCATGTCTGCTCTGTTCTGGTGGTGACTTCTGGTAAATACTTGAATTTATGTGTCTACAACCTGAATGAACAGAGAATTTGAAAATGTATATTACTGGACATTATGGGAAGCACATACCGTAGGTTTGCTCAAACTCTAGCATTCCTGCTACTTTCGCTGGAAGCCTTTGCACAATATTGGAAATGCTAATGCATTGTATCTCTCAAAATTACAAGGAAGATGCTGTTCCAGGGTAAGGTAATTTGGGAACAAAGTCGTTGGCATAGTTCACTGTAGCATATATAAAACTATAGCAGGGAGAGTAAAAGAAAGCTTTCTTCCTGTACAGAGCTGTGAGGGCTTGCATGATTTGCAATGTATTGACCAAAAATCTCAGCTGGCCTAAGGGAACGTGGATCCTCTGCAGTCCACAGATCTGTGACAGTTCACCCAGTGTTTTTTCTGAAATGAAGGAAGCAGTGCAGGAAAGTAGAAGTTGCTCTGAAAAGTTTCTTCTTTTCAGAAATAACAATATTCACTAGTCGACAACAGTCGATTCCCCTGCCCCCAAACCCTTGTCATTACCATCTCTGGGAGACTATAAATTGATCTTTGTAACATGTCCAGAAGATTAAAAATAATCCAGGCTCTCACAGAACGCAGAAACACAGCGCTCGTTGCAGAATTGAGGGCTCCTTGGGGAGGTGCTGCTCTCAAGTTAAACCGAGATAACTTTAGCATGAGTGTCCCACCGATCTTAACTCTGCTGTGTCCAGGAGGTGATTCCTTGGGAATCAGTTTCCTAAAGTTTCATAGATATTGCCAAAAAGAGTTGTTTTTTAAAAAAAGAACTGAAGTAGGACCTAGAAATAAAGACCTTTTTTTGCACAGAAGTATTCCCAGTAACTTGCTGGGTGGAATGAGTAGAGCCCACGTCACCTCTAGAAGCAGAAGTTTTGTTTAATATCAGTTTTGTATGCCATAGCATAACGTTTCCATGGTCTCCAAGGAGAACTTTTAAATATCATGTAACAGTTTGTGTGCCAGCGTATCAATGCTGACTGGATTTTCAGGTCTGACTCTTGCTTTTATCCTTTCATGTAGGACAGATCAACGTACATCAAGTGATTTACAGATGTACTGGTAGCTGTCAGCCAAGCTGTGGTGCTTTAGGATTTAGATGGATCAATAGATTCAGCCATCAAAAAAATGTCTCAAAGCATCCATGAGCTTCCTCAAGGGAGCCTCATGGGTCATCCTTGCTTGCTAGCAAATAGCTGCATACTGGCTACAAAAAGCTGCCTGTGGCAGCTTTACCGCTGCCCGTGACTCTGGATCATGCTATTCAATGCATGAAAGCTTCTGTATAACTCCTGAGTTTGGTTTTCTTCTGGGGAACAAAGGAAAGGGCATCAACATGGTTGCAAAGACACTTTTGGGTCATTCAGAGATTCTTCACACCTCTGTTATGGCAACTTTGGGGTCTGAGGAGCTTGTTGCTGTCTTTAAACTGAGTTTCTGTCCACACCTATGAGCAGGAGATAGCGATCACCAATCTTTATAAAATAAGCAAGAATTTCAAGCACTGCTTCTGGGTTAAATGAAAAGACTTGGTTTCATTAGAAAAGTAAATTCCACCTCTTCTCTGAAAACAGTTTCCAAAACCATACATGCACAAATCCAGCTAGCACAATCATCCATTTGCACAGCAAGCTCTTAGACACTGTTTTCCTTCTTCCAGATGACTTTCGTAGCCCACCTGGGAAATAAATTACTGGGCAGTGCTAGAGTTAGTAAACCTACATACGGTCATAAAAGTTCAAACCAAAGTGTGATCATCAAGTACTTACAGGTCAGTAATCACACCCTTCATTTTCAGAAATAATTTAGAGGAGATGGTATTATCTGGAGGAAAAGGTCCTTCCTTTTCCTTTCCAAATATCTTGTTATAAGCCATTAATAAGTAGAAAAATTAGGACCTGGCTGAAGGTTTGCTGAAGCCAATGGAAAGTCTGTGCTCAATCCCAGGGCACTTTGGTGAGAGACCTTCAAACCTTTCAATTCAGAAAAGCACCTATGTCATAAGCACTTTATAAGGTCCTAGTTATATTGCCCCATTTTGTGGGACACAGCTACGGCCTTGAAGTTAATAATATGCTTAAATACTTTGCAGAATAATGATGCACTTAGAGCCAAGTATGGGCTCTAAGTGTATGTGTCAAGACAGGGCCTTAATATTTAGCAGACCATGCTGTTTGCCGTGCACAGATCTTTTGCCATCTAAGGTATAGATTTTGGTTTGCTTTTTGGAAAAAGGGTCTTCCAGCAAGTTCTTCAAACAGTGATCTCTAAGAACACTAGCTGGAGGTGGTGTGATGGACTCTTTCAAAAGCAGGCTTTTGTAGCAAGTGATGTGGTTATGTAGTTCTCCCAGTTTACTCTCAGGTCATGCTGCTGCTGTGCATCCCAGTCTTTTTTCCTTCTTTGCAGTCGAGGAGTCCAAGCATGTTTCAGTGGTTCTGTGCTTCCTGTGTGCATCATCTGCAGCAGCCAGAGTCAGCCAAAACAGACTCCCATAGGCTGGCTTCCCAACGGGGAATTTCTCACAGCACCATCAAACTGCCTTTCCAGCAAATCACAGGTGTCCTCCACATGGCGTGAGCAGGTGAGAGCATGGCTTTGCCAAACCATGATGATGTTTGGTAGCTGAAATACAAAATCCAAGTTTGGCCCAAGATCTGAATCTTGCACTCAGCTTTATCCTCTGCTTTGAGCCAAATCAAACTGCAGCACATCATGAAAACCAAACACCACTCTGCTTTGGATTGCTTAAGATTGGGATCCAGCTATGGACTCCAAAGAGGAAGCTCCTCTCTATGCACGTTACGGTGGTGCCAATGGGCAACATGTTCCCCATTAGCTAGGGATGGTGGCAGAGTGAGAGACCTGAAAGTCTGCACCTGCGAGTCTATAGGGAAGAAGCTAAAATGCTGAGAAGGCACCATGGGTGCAATGAAACCACCATTCCATGTAGTTTAAAAAAAAATAACCAAAACACGAAAGAAACACACAAGCAAGATTTATGGGTGGTTTGAGTTCTGAGGAAAAGCACCCCCTCTGTCTTTTTGGCTCCTAAAGTCTCCTATTATTAGTTTAGGAGCTGACAGGCAGAGTAATTCATTCATCACACCTGTGATTTTTTTTTTTTTTTTGAGGGGGAAAAAATTGCAAAGGATGTATCCATATTCTTCAGAAAGTACTCCTCACTGTGGAGCCAGCTCTGCTGCAGCCTTATGAGGACTTGCAGGATATTTGTGGTGTGCCAGATCCTGCTGCCCAAGCAATCCTGCTCTCGTGTTCTCCTGTGCATTTTTGTTTGGTTTTGTTTTAAGAGGAAAAGATTTGAATTTTTCTTGTAGTGTGCTTGGCACTTCTGGTAGAGCCTTTGACATGGAAAAGGGCTCATCTTTCAAATGCCTGTGGCACTCCTGTGAAAGGTGATTTTTAAAAAGCCATTTTATTTTGCTTCCTGGCAGTGATATCAAAGGAACAATCAGTGCCTGATTTAAAGCCAACAATTTATTTCCATTATAATAAACAGAAAACAATGGCATGCTGCCTTATTAGTTATTCACTTTCCAAGTCAACAAACTCAGAGGGTTGGGATGAGATCTAACCAGAGATATGCTTTGATGTTTTTAGTTTGGAGAATTGGTCTCCTAGCCAAAATGCTGAGCGATGCCAGTTCTGGGGGAAGAAGGGAGGGAAGGAAGGGCAGAGGGAAGGCAGAGTCACTGAAAGCACAGGGGAGGGGGTAGGTACTGGAAGAGCTGGATATATTGTGATATGATGGCAGCTGGTTATAAGAAGACATTGGCATGGTGGTTGTGGTACTTGGGAGTCTCACATCAGGTGTACAACGTGTGCAAAGAGCAGCAGCTGGGTTAATTTTGGGGTAGTTACTTTGATTTATAACCATTGAGGATCTAGTTCACTGCATGCTCAGGATCTGCGACTACTTCAGAGGAACAGAGCCACTTCTGTGGTGTTTGCAGTGTGTGCTGCAGAGGATAATGGATCCAAATCAAATCAGACATGTGCAGCTGCTCTGGATACTCGTCCTTCCCTCCCAGGAGCAAGTTCTTAGTTTTCTGACACTGTCACATAAATCCTGTTTTGTAGGGAATATTGCTCAGCAAAATGAATTTCATCATTTGTCAATGTACTTTGTTGTTTTAGCACTGATTTCACATATGTCTAACATTGCAGGGAGGGGAAACTCAGCAGAAATATGAGACTTAAAGGTCTTTGATGTACTTTGTTCTATATGCCTAATGGGACAGAGGAGCTATGGAAAACAAGAAGGTCTTATAGGTGAGCATAACCACGAAAAGTAAGTATCTGTTATTTTTTGACTTCTTTCTTGACATTGTGATGCCAACAAATAGCAAAAAAATTCAAAGATTTCCCATTGCCTTGAATGTATTTCACCAACATTTCCAGAACAATGAAAATATCTGGGTTGACAGAGCAGAAAGCCTGAACATGGTGCAAAACAAACCATCATTCCTTGTCTTTGAATCACGTCTCTCATGGACAAGCCACCCCAGCTGTTTTGGATTCTTTTTGGATAAACACACAAACACATTCAAACCACATTTTTTTCTCTCACAGAAGCTGCCTGAGTGCTTTGTAACTAACCAAATTAATAGAGACAGCAGTGAGTGAAGTATATCGTTTGCTTTAGTGGAGACTTGTCTGTGCACTGTATGGAGATATATACCTGCTGCCTAGCTGTAGTTTTTTATTTTATTGGAATTTTGTAGGGATTTCTTAAAAACCTGACAAAAATGCAAAATTCTCCAGAGCCAAAAAAGAAAACTTGCCATTCTTAGGAGGAGCAAGTCAAGCTGCAACCTGTCTGTGTGGTGATCATAAACTATTATCTATGAGGTAACCAAATACAGCATGGAGAAACAAAAAATACCTGTTGGGAAGAGAGTTCTCCTCTGAGCAAAGATCTTTAGTAAGCATTTTGTGTGTTATTGTCATGCTGCCTTTAAATAGCCAAACCCATGGTTACCAGGGAGGATAGAATCTGAAGCAGGTATTTTTTGCACAAAATATCACTTAATGCTTCATTGGACCACAGGAATCCTTGTGAGGATGATGATGATTTTCAGAGAGCAAAGTCATCATACTGGATCCAATCCTCAGATTGGTACTTTTCAAAGATTTCCACTTGTAATGACCAGTGGTGACAGTCTGTCAGTTGCACAGGTCAATCTGCAGTTCAGAACAGCACTTCAAATCCTGCTTGAGCAGTTTTCTCTCTTTGAAACCTCTTTCTTATTGCCAGATGCTCAGTCACAATCTGGACCTCATTCTTCCAGCCCTCCCATAAATGGAAGCAAATTTTCACCAAAACCTTCCTTGGGGGCAGAGGGAAATTAGAGAAAAAGTAGTCCTGGAGTCCTCTCATGTAGCTAAAAGGCCTCCAGTCAGACACTGCAGCCAAATTCTCTTTCCTGTGCTCTGTTGCAACACAATCAGTGTTTTTCCTACCCTGGAAACTCTGGCTCCTTGCTTTATTCCAGCTGATCTCCCTTAGGTAGAGGCACATGATACCTGGCCTTGATCCTCCTAACCACAGTAACCCAAGCATCCCACCAAAAGTGCTGTGCTTCTTGCCCTTCTTCTTTTTATGACTGCCTTCTGGGTAGTAATAGGTGATACTGAAGTTCTTTCACCAGCAATACAAGCTTATCTTCCCTCCTTCACATGCTGGTTCTCTCTCTCCTGTGCTCTTAACTTTATATCATCAGCCCAGTCTTTCTGCTGGCCCAATTAATTTCTCAAGCCCAAAGTCTCTGTGTTTGTAGTGATGAAGTCGCAGAGCCCTACATGTCTCAGCATGAATGATTTCAGGTTGGTGATGGCTGAGGCCGGCCTAGATGCTGCATCCTCCCTTGTTAAACGAGGCTAGGCACCATGCAATGTACAGCTATGGTGAGGAATCTTTAGCTGGAGACATCACACGGTATAAAAGGAGAAAATACCTAGCCAAATTAATTCCAAGAAAGAATAAGGTTGGTGTTTCATAATGCAACAGGAACAGCAGGAATAGTATGACCTATTTGTCTTTTTACATGTCCTTGCCATGAGTTCAGTAAATAATCTTCTTAGTGTTTGGGGGGCAAAGGTCTTAACTGAGGAGAGAAACTTTGATTGACCAGTGCCTTCCCTATAAAATTTTGCAAAACAGACCAAGGCAAGCAGGGGAGGAATCTTGTTTCCTTCATCCTCTCACAGGTATGGAGGGCCAGGCAGCAAAGCTTTTGGGGGTGAGGTCCTTGTGTCATGCAGAGGGTATGCTACAGAAATAGGAACTGAGAACAGGTACTGTGAATCTTTAACTCCTCTGCATCCTTTTGATGCCGAGTCAACTTTGACTCCCGTGAAACCCCTCCAAAGCAACTGGTACCCACAGGCAAATGAGAGAGATGTTGCCTATCCTTATTTCAGTCATGTCAGCTTTCCTTAAAATCTGTTTTATCTGACAGCCAGACAAAGCTCCTCAAATCTGCAGCCAGCATTATTTGGTCAGGGCATGGGGGTGAAAAGCTCAACATTCAACAGAGATTCCTTGGAGTATCTTTAAGATCTTGGATCACATAAAACAGTCCCCTCTCATAAAAAAAAAACCAAACCCAACAAACCCACCACACAAACTTACAATTGTTGAGTGTTTCTTTAATAGAATCAGAAACAAATTTGTGACCTTGTGGCCCAGAGGTGGGAACACCATCTATAAACTTGCCCAGACATAGAAATGCATTCTGCCTGTCAGTAGGAGTTTGCCATTGAACATGTATATAAAAAAAAGCTGGTGTTACATTAGGCCAACATTTTTTAAATGCCACAGCTCACTTTATATGCCGTAAACCTTGTTAATGCTGCTAACAAGAAAGTTAAAAACTCAAAGCTATAAAAATAGGAATGCCACTGCTAACTAAATAAATCTACGTGAGAACCGAATATTCAGATACGAGTTCTGGAACAGCTCATGTGTCCAGGGAGGGAGGAACTGAAAAAAAAACCAGACTCAGTTGTTGCTGATGTTGTAAAAGCTCACTATAGTCAGCAAAATTGTCTCTCTTGAGTTCTTGACTTAATTTCAAATGGCTCTTGAGAATTCAATGCTATAGCATGGATAAAGTTGTTGATCACTTCAGAAGTTGAGGCAGGTGGACAGCAAGGGCCACACCAGTGAGGAGGACTCAGCCCAGGAGACCAGATGGGGCAGGAAGGGAGGTTTCTTTCTCTCTGACTCGACAACAGATTGTTAACATGGAAGCAGCGGGGAAAATGTTTCCATCAAAACAGGCCACCTACATATTCTGGCCTCTACTGTTGGCTCTGGATCCTGGTTAATAGACCCAGTTTGTGCCTGTTACACGCAATCTGGGATGTAGCATGAATCTTTTCAACAGCCTGGACTCTATAGTGGTTCAGGGACTGGAACTTCCAGGCATTATTTTTGGCATTTATGTCCTAACTACGTATTAATCAACGCAACTTTATAATGTAAGAATAGAGTCCTACTCCTAACATTGAGCCTTCTGACATCAGAGTTATGTGGGCTTGCCTCTCTATTTACCACTGGCAATTAATTTTTGTGTCTTCTAGTCTTTGCTTGTGAATTTATTTATTTTTTTCCTAGATAATTTCTTCATGGAAATGATGAAAGAACTTCAGCAGCCCATTGTGTGATATTTACTCGCATGACGGACCTCTGTTTACAGATTTTGTCAGCACAAAATAAGGTATATCTTATACATTTATTTATATATATAAATCAGGGAGGGTGGGTGGTTGTACAGGGAGGAAAAAATGGAGAAAGGTGTAACTTTGATCTCCCTGTGAATGCAAACTTTGGCATTTTCTAAAATATAAAAGCTCTGTACAGTTCTTTTCCCCCATCAGTGTGTGGAGTGTGATGTATTGTCAGACAGATGCAACACAAACTCCTATTTCCTTGAGCATTAGTCTCTTGATCCCTTTCCCAAACCATGTTTACGGAAGCCTCAGGGACTGTAGATCAGCTGCTAAGAGACAAACTGATGGCTTAACCCCATGAACAACAAACACACCTTCCTCCCCAGAGGGATCTGGAGAAGGACAGATCGCCAGGGTCCTGAGTGCATTAATTGGCCTTGATTGCCCTGATCCAAGCTTACCTGGGGCCACCAGCCCTACCTGAGAGCCCCTACCTACACATCTTCTCCTCATTGGTCTGGGGATGCATTTAATCTCAGGCTTGGGTAAGTAGTTCTTGCAGAAGCTGTGCTGGTGATGGACAGTTCTGTAAAGCTAAAAACTGACCCTATGTTCTTGAGAGACCCTTAAACCTACTTTGAAGAGGTAGGTTACTTTCTACTCTGTCTCATCCTAGAAGGCTTCAAAAAGATGACCAAGTGAGCCAGAGTAATCATCTCATGGGGCCCTAAAATTGGAAACTATTATTTCAAGTCATGCAGGGAGGTTGGTTTGTGAGGCAAGTTTGGTTTGTCTGCTGTCCTGGGGGAGCTTACATCTACACCTAAGGCCATCACAAAATTTTGTCTTTGCTGTGCTTTGTTTTCTTATCCTTAATTTAATGCTCTAAAGTAGAGGTGAAACACCAGCAATATGTTTTGCTGAGAGTCTCATGGGGCTTACAGCATTGATAGACCTGGTGAACACAGTACTCTTAATGTGGAGCAAAACAGCTCCAGGACAAACAAGAGGATCTGCTGCATATCTTCATCCACCTGCTGTTTGAGTGGGAGAATGGGAGGGGTGGATAAGCTGAGAGTTGGTTTGAGATTTTTCAAAGACCTATTTCCTCCTTTGACATGATGATCATTGTCATGGCGTTAGGAATATCCAGAAGGTATTTAGGATGCGTAACACTTGTGAGCTTTGCTGTGCACCATGTAATCACTATGTGCCTGTGCAGTTAATGTGGGCACATGAACAAGGTGCTCCAGCTGCTGGCTCCTGTCCAAGTCTGGAGAATGCTTATAGAGCATGAGGTCATAGCTATTGAAAAACAAACTAGGTGTTTGGCATCTCTGTGTCCTACTATACTTGAAAAAAATAATCTCTATATAATCAAACCTTGGAAAAGCTCAGTAAAGCTTCTCTTCACACATTTCCTCCCTTTTCAGTTCTGACTTTAGAAAAGCAGTCTCTGGGATAGCTAGAATCCTTTGAGGTCTGTGAGTTACTTCATAAAAAAGGGTAAGTTTGAAGACCAGATTTGGGGATTTGCACTAGAGTGCAAATCAAGACGCACTGCAAGCAACACATGTAAACTCTGAGAATGCTTATACATGTGTGCTCGCTGTGTGAAGGCAATTATTTCTATGTAGGTCACTTCTTGACAATATAAAATGCTCACTTAAAGACAAGTCCTGAAAAGACCTCAGCTTTCAGCATCTTCCAGGAGTTTAGCAAGATTGGAGGTAGCTCAGCAGCTTGCAAGTAAAGGCCTTGTTAGTTGCTACATGTTCAGGTTCTCAAATATAATTATCATAAGCTTTATCTGGGCTGCCTTTGTATTGTGAGCACTTGTATTCTTGTCTGTAGCAACTAATCACAGGGGCTTTTTTCCTCTAAGTTTATGTCCTCTCCTCCCTCCCCATGTTCCTTCAGGTGTTTGGGGTTGATTGGTTGTTTTCATGTGGTGGGGGCTAGCAGTTTGCCTGTGCTTGGATGGTTTTGGATTTCTCCCTCACTCAGACTATTTTCATCTCAACTATCTGCTATACTTCACTATTTTTGGTCAGACACACCAAGCCTCCCATCGTTGAAGGCTATAGAGCCAACCTTCTTCAAGCATGGCATAGCTAAGGGAAGGAGTGTTTTGGGCTTTGAAGAGGACTTGGCACCAGCTCTTAATGAGGATTCAAAAAAAAAAAAGAGAAAAATTACTCCTAATATAGATGAATATATTTCATGCTCAACCCTTGAGTGGTGTAGCCACATATAAGTCAGTAATGAGAAATGGTTGGCTGACAGTAAAGCGTGTGAAGAAAGCTCCATGCTCTCTTTGACTTAAATATAGCTGAGAGAACACATTTTTAATATTTTGTGTGCTTAGTAAACTTCCACAAAGAGGAAAAAATGACTTAGAATATCCTGCTTCTTGGGGCAGGGGGAAAGGATACTTGTCCAAGGCTATGGTAAAGCCCAAACCATTTCAGAAGATGGTTGTCTTTCTCCATGTAGAGATTATGTGCGTGATTAACAGACATTTAATAATTAAATTGATTAATGATTTAAATGAAATCTAAACAGTAAGTGGAGGTGATATAATAGGACTACGCAGTTGAGTGAGGAAGGTTGGTAACACAGCTGAGGTATCTACTCTTTTGTTATATGGCTAATAAAAATCTCAGCTGCTTTCTTTAGCTCTTCAGAATGTAAATCAGATTTGATGCTTGGTCTGTTTCAAATGACACTCGTTTATCAACAAGACTCAATATAGTATGCTCACTTGAGAAAAATAGGTGGGATTTTAGCAAGAATATTTCATTTTTAAGGGCTACAGGTTAAAACTTGGTAAGAATTTTCCCCTGTCCCCTCCCTCTTTAATCTCAGTACTGACTGAGATTTATTAAGCTATATTTCCAGGATAACATGCTGAGATGACGATTCCGTTGGAAGACCACACTCGGAATTGCACTGAAATTGGATGCAGCATGGGAACCATCATAATCAGGACTTCACCACTGAAGCCTAGCAACAGTTTTGTGGTGGGTCATGTTGCCTCTTGTCTAGGGCTTGCACAAATTTAAAATCTATTTATATATGAATTTTAAATCAAAGCACAGCCATTCTGCACTTTCATTTAAAGCACTTACATTTTTCTCTTCACCTCAATCATGGACTGTGTTCAGCATTCTGATTTGAATATATACCAGTGTAGGTCCTGGGAAAGATGTTTTCTTCAGTACTCAAACAGACTGTCTCTTAATGCTGCTAAATTGAATGCTGCTGAATTTCTAACACAAGACACAAGATAAGATGTGAAGGTGGCAAATAGTTGAATTGTTATCATAAGCCCTCTCAGAGGGGAAACCAAGGCAGATGTGAGACATTTCCAACGGGGTGTACTGCTGTCAACAGTCTTTACACCTAGTTTCTCTCCTTCCTTTGCTTCAGGAGTTAGTTTTCCACTTGACTTATGCAGGTCTAGTGTTTCTGCATGATATTTTTTTCCTCAGTGTAGATCATTGCCTGTTCAGATTGCAGCACTGAGGTTTAAGTGTTGATGAAAAACTTTGTAATGGAGTAATGGCTGCTGTTAAATATCAATTGAAAAAAGAAAATCTGGAGAAGGAGGAAAACAGGGGAAATGGATAATTTAGTTCCAGTTGCTTTGTGTCTCAGGAACACTGCAATCACTCTGCAATAGTTCAGGTAAATAACATTCCAGTTCCACAAACAGGGTGGTTTGTAAGCAAGTTTGATAAGTAGGATTTCCTTGTCCCTTGCAAGAGAGCCTGTGAAATTTCTTAGGTTATAAAGCCAAGGTACATAGTTACATTTGGAAATTCTGACCAGTGGCATATTGCATGTTCTCCAGGTGTTGCAGTCTTGACTAACAATTCCATTAACTGCCAATTTAGAGTGTTTATGAGTCTGGAGGTAACAGGGGAAAGGGCAGAGTCAGTGACTGTCTCCAGCTCAGTGGCCTTTTTGTGACATTTGTGTATGTCACAGCTTAGGACCTACTCAGTCCTTACAACTCTGCGGTTCCTGGAGCCGTGTTTTTCAATACAAATAAAATGAGGGTGATGCCTAGATCCTTTCTGGAGACCTTTAGAAACACTAGTCAAAATTTACAGATAAGTGCGTGTTCAGTGTGGTTTATCCCCAGTGATGAATGAACAATTCTTCTGCAGTCTCTAGAAATTGGGTCTTCTGCCTTGATTCCTTCATTTTTTCAAATACATCGTACATACAAATTTCAAATTTGTCTTGTTTGGTGACAAACTCTTCTCCTTGTTATAATTTGGTAAGCTATCTGAACTCATCTCCCCTATAGACAGAGGCATCGCCTTTCGATGCTGTCTTCACTCTGAAAAAATCTGAGAAGGGTGAAGAACCTCATTTCAGCATGAGAAGGAGCCTTGGGAACAAACCAAAGATTTGTAGGCAAAGGTGGATGAGAAACTTAACATGAGCCAGCAGTGTGCTCTTGCTGCTCGCAAGGCCAATGGTATCCTGGGCTCCATGAGAAGAGGGGTGGCCAGCAGGGACAGGGAGGGGATTGTCCCTCTCTACTCTGCCCTCGTGAGGCCCCAGCTGGAGTCCTGTGTCCAGATCTGGGGTCCCCAATACAAAAATGATGTGGAACTATTGGAGGGGGTTCAGAGGAGGCCACAAAGATGATTAGAGGGCTGGAGCACCTCCCCTACGACGAGAGCCTGAAGGAGCTGGGCTTGTGCAGCCTAGGGAAGAGAAGAGAAGGCTGTGGGGGGACCTCATTGTAGCCTACCAGTCCCTGAAGGGAGCAGAGAAACAGGAGGGGAATCGACTTTTTAATAGAGCAGACACTGGCAAGACAAGGGGGAATGGATTAAAACTAAAGGAAGGAAGGTTTAGATTAGATATTAAGGGGAAGTTCTTTACACAGAGAGTGGTGAGGTGCTGGAACAGGCTACCCAGATTGGTGGTGGATGCCCCATCTCTGGATATGTTCAAGGCCAGGTTGGATGGGGCACTGGGCAACCTTGTGTAGATCCATGCCTGGAGGTTGGTGGCCCTGCCTGTGGCAGGGGGGTTGCAACTCTGTGATTCTTAGGGTCCCTTCCAACCCAGACCATTCTATGATTCTACGAGAGGAGCAGTGAGGGAAGACACATTTCTCCAGTGTCATCCAGCGGTAGGGTCCAGTGCAGAATTCAGCACTTAAGAAAGAAGTAATTTCCATATAGACTGTGTCAGAAGTCATCTCTGACTAGAAAAAACTTTAAAAGTTGGAATTCATCTACTGATGCAGCTTTCTTTGTCTTTTTGAGCTTGTGGAACTCAGTACCTTCATGGCAAGCTGAGCGGTAGGTGCAGAACACTAGCTGATGCTTAACTGCTTCTCCAACGCTGTGGACTTTGGGTTACTGAAATTCAACGATACGTTACATTTGCAGGAGTATATATTTGTGTGTGAATGTGTAGAGACATTGTGTTCAGCAGAAAGATTCTGGGGTGGAAAGAGAGGAAAACATACTCCTATTATGCCTCTGGCAACCTTCCATAAGTGGCTTACCCTGACTGGATAAGATTTGGGTTTTGTAGAGCAGCGGCTGCCTGGAGAAATGCTGTAGCAGTGACCTTAGCCTGTGTGTCTAGCAGCAGCCTTTATTAATTGCAGCAGTGGGTGGAAAATGCATTAGCCACATATATTACTGCTGGGGGTTGGCAGTATCCATTCTCCCAGGGTTGCTCCATGCTTCTGAAACTACATTTATGTGGAATTTGCTCTTCACTTTGCTTTTTCCTTTCCTTGTCTTGAGACATTTGGTATTCCCTGTGATATACCCCCATTTCCTGCATCCTTTGCTAGCAGAGATAGGGAATGGCAGAACCCTGATATCAGCCTGAGGTTCCTCATGATGCAGCAGTGTGGAGGAGGAGGTAGATTTTTGTCTCTTTAAAAAAAAAAAAAGTAAATGAGATTTTCTGGTAAAAGGAGAACAACAACATTCTTCATTACAATATTCTCAAAACTTTCCACCTTTCTTCATCTTCCTTTCCACTGAGATGTCTGGAAACATGTCTGTGTTTCAGTACTGCCCAGGCAGTTCAATGCTGAGGTGTCTGTTCGCAGTGGATACAAGAAATAGCCTAACCTGGTAATGCCTTCTGTCTATAGCTGCCTGTATCTGCTCTCAACAGGGATGTTGGTGATGAACATGTGCTGGCGTTTTCCCAGGTGATATCACAATGGGGAGGGAGGGCTGGCAGAAAGAATAATTCAAAGAAATAACTCGGGCAGCCACAGCTGGCTGTGTCACAAAGTCTGCTGCTCCAGCACAGGTCATCTGGAGGGATGGAAACCAGCTTTGGAAGAGCAAAGCTCAGCATTAACAAGCTCATCATTCACAAGGGAAAAGTTGTTTCTGCCATGTACCTGCAAGGCATTTATACAGCATTACTCTGTGCACTGAATGCTCTCCTGCTGTCTGGTGCTACTAGTTAAGGAAACATTGGCATAGACATACCATGGGTAATATCATATGCTGCTTGTTTTGAAGGTCTTCTGTGCTATGGGATCCTACAGATACAGGGTGCCACTAAGTACAGCTGAGGTCATATAACTTTTGAGGACAAGGTCCTGTGTTTTTATTCACTGCCTCTGAAAACCTACAGTGAAAAGACTAGAACTGACAAAACTTTTGAAGCTGAAGAAACTTTCCCTCTGATTTTTGGCAGTTTTTCCAACTGTATTGCAGACTTGTAACGCTTTTCCTGCAAACATAGATGGGAATCCTGCTTCTGAGTGGCAAATCATAATTTTTGTCCCCAAAACAAATTAAAAAGCCTTCTTGTTTTTCTTCTTTCAGAGAGAAACCTAAAAATGAAAAGTTGTACGTTTTGGGAGAGAACTCTGAAATGATTTTTGGGAAATCTTACAACTTCCAGATCTGTTTCATGAGGGGAGATGATAAATGGAGTGGTGAGTGGTGAGGCAGTACAAATTTCAGCTCAAAACCATGCCAAATGTGGTTAATTTGCAAACAAATCCTTGCTCTTCAGGTGTTGGACTGGGATATGAACTGATGTGGTGACAGCAGTAAAGAAACCCCGAGTTCATTTCAGCCAGCACGCAGAAGGGTTTGAAAAGCAAGAGCTTTTCAAGCTTGAGCCCCCAAGTTGCATTTGGCCTTTCTGCTTCCAGTGGTGCCATGTGCCATTTCTTAACATGAGAAACAGCTTAATTTGGCTCTTATCTTCTGAGGCTTAAACAGGAATTTGGTCTAGGAGAAAACGGCACAGGTCCCCTTGCCAGCATTACTTGCTCTGTTTTACGAGTGCATGTGATGACCTGTGTGTCTTCATACGGGCTGTTTACAGTGTGATCACAAAGATAAATGAAGCATGGTTAAAGCTGTAAAATTCCAGTGTCCCCTCATTGCACATTAAGTCATGAACTCTACTGAACAGAATATATCTGGGAAGAAAAGTGGTCTAAAGTGCATGTCTTCTCATCAAGGCATATCATAATAAAAGTACTTCTGGAAATGATGAGTTCTCATGGTAGCGCAGCTGTTTAGGAAAGCTGAAATTGTGAATCATTCTATAAATGCTGACAGAAACAAGACAGCTCAGTTCTAAATATCTGTCTTTTGGTTTAAGATCATTCATTATTTTTTCATGGAATGCAGAATTAAATTTATATTAAAAAAAAAAAAAAAAAACAAACCAAAACACAACAAAGTAAGACCCTCCTCTAAACTTAATTTTTTTATGATCTGTCCTCCAGTTCTGGAAGAGGAACTTTTGCCAACTAACTCTAAACTTGGGCAAAGGAGGTATAAACAAACTTGTTGGACTTGAAGGAAAACACAAAAGGTAAGGTATAGGATCACACTACATAAAATATAGACTTCATGCTCAGTCATGTAACTTCTTTGAAAGCTGCAGCCTTCCTCCAGGTCACGGCAGTGTAGCTGGATGGAGAATACTTCTACCAAAGAGCAGAAATTACTAAGAGCTAAAGCAGCTGAGCATTTAAAAACTGCTGATGTGAAATGCTCTCTTTATATCAAAGCATCAATGGGTGGAGTGTGTTTCCTTTGTATTTTCACAGATAAAATATTTCTTTCTTATGGTGACTCACTCTTTATGGCTAAGAACTGAGAAAAGGTGAAAGGATTTTTTTCTGCCTTTTCAAATTCACCTGCTGAGC
This sequence comes from Zapornia atra, assembly GCA_013400835.1. Lineage (NCBI taxonomy): Eukaryota > Metazoa > Chordata > Aves > Gruiformes > Rallidae > Zapornia > Zapornia atra. Next base: position 434,818 of record VZTU01009623.1, read on the forward strand.
ATGTTTATTTCTAGACAACTTACACACTGAGTAGCATTTACATTATCACTGTATTCTGCTTGTTGGTCTTTTTTTTTTTTTGCAGCTCAGCTCCTGTGACTAAAAGTTTTAAGTGACACCTAAAGCCTTGTTAAGTTGTTAAGTCCTACAGTTGCATCTGGAAATGATATCTATCTCTCTTTAGGTGGATTCTTGGAAGAGAATTCACTTTAACTGTAATTCCCCCTTCAGCTTCCTTTCCAGCCTTATCTTCCCTCCTTCAAGAGCTGACAGGGGAAAATAAAGACAAGTTATGAGACAATTGATATAAAACCTGTATACATGTAAATCTAAGTTACTACATGTGAAGGGAAGGGAAGGGAAAACAAAATCAGAATGGTACTGGGAGTTATGGGTTGGGAAATCTGGAAGGGTTTTGTTCCATCTTGGATTGAAGCACAGAACAAAAAACTCTGCAGGTGATGGGAATCTTGATACAGGCAATGAAAACCAGAGATGCACAGCTGTGTTCCAGGGGTGAGAGGAGACAGAGTGAAAAATTGGTGGACAATTTTGTTTCTCTGAAAGGAATTAACCTTTATCTGTATAATGTTCATCAAGTTATTACAGTTAGGGGTCAGTCTGTAGACAAAAGCTTCAAAAGGAGCTCAAGTTATACAAAAGGCGTGCATGAATCTTTGCATTAAAATAACACTTCCATGTTTATACTTCAGAGCTGGTCATTAAAGTTGCCAGAGTGTTTTGTGTGGGATGAGAATACTTCTGTGAGACTGTTATGGTCTAGCTGGGAAAAATAGTGCTTCTCATGTGAGTGTTGTTACTTTAAAATCTATGCAACTGAAACTGCTTTGAGAAATTATTGGTTGTGGATAGCTATATTTGGTGATTTTAGGCTGGTTAAGAAAATGTTTAATAATTCACATTTCTTTTTGTAGTATATTATTGACTGTACGTTAAACCCCACGAAGGTAGAACAGCTGACGTGGCTGGAAGCCATTTGGATCCCACCTCTGAAACTGAGGTAAGGATTTATGTCTAATCCCCAGCATTTGAAACAGAAAGCATACCACTTCAAATCAGGAGTCAGGGCAGCAGCTCTCTGGTTGTAATGGAGGAAGCTGGGATATAACAGTGCTTGAGAATTTTATTATGGTGCTACAGGGAAGAGTGCCAGGTTGGTTTTGACTTCTGACTTTATCTAACAATGTTATGACCTGCATTGTCTTACTGCAGGGGCAGTAAAACCCCAAACATTCAGACCCCAGTATTACCATAGCCAAGCTCCATGTAAAAATCTCGCAGTAAATCAGCCTCACTGCAGCCAAACCACATGTAAAAGCAAGCTGTGAAACAGACACAACATCGCCAAACCACATGTAAAAGCACGCTGAAAACCACCCTCCACATAGCCAAATTATGTATAAATTTGTGATGGAGAACAGTTGAGGTTTGTGTATTTATTGGGAAAACTCAAGGCTGTGGAGAATTCCCTTGCACAAATGATCTTCTCCCCCACCCAATGTCTGAGCAACTCCATCCAACGATGCACCAGACAGACCCACTCCCAAATCTTAAGTCATCAGGTAGGAAAGGTGGCTCCAGTAGGAATTAAATACAGCGCAGTGGACTTGGGATCAGCCTGCTCTGTATTTGAAGGTCGTGAATGAGCAAAAGAATCAAGCTCAGAATGAGCAAAGGACTCCTTTTTTTTTTCTTGTCTGATGCAGAGAGAACTGATATTGCTGAATTATTCCCACTAATACATCCTATTAACCTCCCTGACCACGCAGAGAGAATCAGACAGTCGAGGGGCAGAGAAAAACATTTGGTTCCTGTGATAAATCTTTCTAGCTAGAAATAAGTGAGATGCAATTAGTAATCCCATTTTTAGTTGTCCAGACTTCAAAAGCCATCTTAAAGATTTGTATTACATAAGATGGAAAATTGTGAGAATTGAGCTTCCAGTTCACACTGATGTTTCATTCACTTGAAATGCACTGAGCTTTTAAATGGCTTTTTGTGATGCACAGTCCATGTAGTATCATCATTGCAGTTAGTTATTCATGGAATATTTTGGGGGGATTTCAGCCTTTTTCTCACAGTAAATTTCCAAGCACTTTACAAAGCAGTTCAGTATCATTATCTGCTTTATATAGCTGTAGAAACTTTAACAGGGAGGCATGAAATGACTTGCCTGATGTTGTGTGAGAGGTCAACAGCAGACCTTGGCGTGAAACCTGTCTTTTGAGCCCGCATTTGCAGCTACTGAATATTGTTCTTGGTTATCTGCTGTAGTGGGAGGTCCCAGAGATGGCTGCTGTTTTGTGCTACCCAAACAGAAAGCTGGCCAATCTGGCAGGTTTCTATGAGAGTATGAAATACCCAATTCTCTGGGAGCTGGAGGAGGCTTGTGTCGGAAAAGGCTGCTCACCAAAGCTGGTAGAAACGCATGTAAGGGTGTGCTCAACCAACAAGAGTTAGTTTTGCTTTTCTCCCGCACTGCTGTGTTTGAACATGTTGTTGTTTAACATGCCAGTAGGGAGTTTGGGAGCTGACTTCTGTGAGATAACTTAGGATTCCCAGCCTTTGACACAATACAGTTGTTGAAATTGGGGGGTTGCAGCTTCCCCCCTGTGTAAAGCAGAAAGCCCTGTCTGGCTAAGGAGGAGAAATTTCAGCTTGTGTGTAAGTTGGATTCAATGTAAGGGGCTGTTAATCTATAAAAACCACTTACAGATTTAAAAATTAATTTATTCAATCAATATACTTCTGCCATTTTCAAACCCTTGGCTGAGCAGCCTGTCAGGGTATCAATACTGTAACTTATATGCTTTGCTAAGTTCTCTAAATGCGATGTTTGACAACTTATTTTTCTCTTGCTCATTTCAGGCTTATTTTTGCAATCGTGCCTAATTGAACATTGCCAATAAATAGAGAAGCATGGTGCTCAGACTGGTGCAGAGCAGGACAAGGATAAGGTAAGGTGCATGGCTTCTTGCCCACTGTATGGTCATGGCTGATACTTGCCCTGTTCTAGTCTGAAATGTTAGCTATTGCCAGGTGAAAAGAGGAATCAAGACGTGCCAGCAAGTTTTTTGTACCATTAACCCATGCCATAGTTACGCAAAATATTTCCTCAGGATGATACTCATAGTAAAAACACACAAAGTAATACATGAAATAAAACATGTCTGGGTCTTAGAAGTGATCGTATGAAGCCCAGTGCCATTATAATCACTTAGCACAGCAGTGACCATGAAGAAACAGAGCAGCACAGCAAGGGAGGGAAACTGTTGTTGGAGATATGGGGTAAAATTCAGAATGACAATTTTGCTGTTGACTTGAATTGGGTTTTAATTGTTTTAAGGACAAAAGTAACAAAGTAGACTGGGGAAAAATACATCCAAGTGTTTCAATGTGTCAGATTTGCTTTTCCTATTTGTGATGATGAATTTATATCCTGTTCATTGCTTCTACACTACTCTGTTGCTCCCTGATAGATCCTTATGTTTGCCTTTACATCTCATTATCTGATGTGCTTAAACAAAATATGTGAACTTCAGAACAAAAGCCCAAACAAAACCCATGTTTGCATGTTCCAAATCTTATCTCTTTAATATAGAAGGTTAATTGTGAGCATGGCCACAGCTTGGTTAAAAATATTCCTTCTGTCTCTGTGAAAATTATACTTTATAATCGGCTTTTACTACCTCCACTGCCACCACCGAATCAACATGTGTAAGTATATTCCTCTGCCTGATGAAACTAGAGGCTCTGCAGATCCTGAGGTAGATTCATATCTCCCAAAACACTTGTCACTTCAATGCTCCATCAAATTGCTGTGGACAGAATTAGTTTTTCCCACTTGCAGTTCAGTGGGAAAATCTTTCCTGGATCTCAGCAGACGCCCCAAGCCAGGGACTGATTTGGCAAGGCCGGACTGAAAACATCTCTCCACACTTACTTAAAGCGAGGCATGGCTCAAACCCTGCTTTGTCCAGCTGTCAAAAGCCTGAAGTGGGAAGTTAGTTCGGCTACAAAGACATAGAGATTGATCAACTAGAAGTACATCCATCGGAACTCAGGAGCTGAGGTGTCTCAGGATCCTTCTCCAGGCTTTTCAGCAACCATCCCTGCCAGAAATACAACAAACACCCATTCTTTTATTAGCCCCTTTGGTATCTAATAAGAGTCGGGTTGACAGCTCCAGCTTCTGGATCCCTGCTGCAGCAGCCTGCTTCTGCTTGTATGCTCTTAAGATAGCTTAAGGAGTCTGTGGGGGCAGGACCTGTGAGATATAGAGACACCAGGAGAAAAGGGTTCAGAAAGGTTTCCTCTTTCATGGGAGCTGGGAAAGAAAATTTAATTGAACTGCTTTACCCCTATGATGAGTCCAGGAGAGAAAAGCCATGAGGATTACTTAGGACTTCAGGCATGGGTAACTAAGGAGTTCAGAGCCCCTGTGTCTGTGAAAGAGCAAGGCCGCTTCTGCCGTGCCCTGCTCACCTCGAACAGACTCAGAAGTTAAGCCTGTACCCCCCTCACCCAAATCCTCCATGGTGGGAATGTATTCTGAAGGAGAAGGAGCACAGCCTGATGGTTCTGTTCTTGGGCAAGGGTTGTAGAGCCAGCACTGAGAAAACAGCATTTCCTGATGAGTGAGCTGAAAGGATGAGGTGGGGATGAAATAAATAGGAAATTCCATGGAAACCTGTATGCAGAGGATTTTCTGTCTAGCTGCAAGAGCCTATCAGAAGGGGGGCAAATTTCCATCTGCCCATTCTTGAAGTCTACAAGTGCTAGCACAATTCAGAGAGACCTTCCAAACTTGTCCCACTTGGTATCAGGCACAAGAGGAAAAACAAAAAACCTCACACTGGGTTAGGGGTTTCCTCCCCAGTTTAAAAATACCCTAACCTCACCAATGACCTTGATACAGAGAATTTCTTTCACCTTAAGCCCTCAAATTTCTCAGCTGGTCTCCAATCCTTAGGATGTGCCCTTTGCCTTTCCTTGGACAATCAGGGCTATTTCTTGCCTTTGTTTGGAATAGATAACATCAAAATATTAGCACTCAGGAAAACTAGATGGATTTGCTTCCAGAAGGGAAGATATTCAAATAAAAAAGTGCTTCTGAATGTACTGACTCCAATTATCCCTGCTTTTTTTTAAAATCTACTCCATTATTCCATACAGAATTATATTTTCAGAAATATTTAATGACACCATTGTTATTGTTGAGTGGCTTTATCTCCAAGGCTGTAACTTGTATGCTGGGTCTTCCTGAAAACAATTGAACCCTAGACTACCAGCTCCTTGGAGACTGCTTCATTTTGTGTGCCTCATCAACAGTATTCTGGAAAAACCACCACCCGACCCATGAGAGAAAGGGGAAAGCTTGAAAGTGCAACTTCATAGTAGTATCCTTTATAGCATTCCCTAATTGTAGGCTTGCAGCAATGTGTAGAAGAAGAAAAAAAACCCAAGGTAGTTAAGAAATTTACATCAATCAAAGCAGCTAATCAGAACAAAATGCTGATTTCTGCCTCCTGCTTTATTTCTTTTTGGATGGAGTATAGTTGCTGATATGTATGCTGATCTTCTAATCCTTTAATGGGGGCATGGGCTTTTGAAGACTCCTCTCAGAGGCGCTATTACCAAATATATGCTTCTAATTTAACTTCTCATGCCATATTACAGTAGCCTGAAGCAGTTTTAGGTGTTGGGTTTGTGAGAAAAGCCCAATGTTGATGTTTATCAGATGACCTTTTAAAGGGTAATGTGGGGGTTATCCATTGGCATGATTGAGACCATATGTAGGTTGCTTTTCCCAGGCATTTCTTACTGCTTTTCAAAATCCCATCTATTTTTACCCAAATTCAACCAGGTACCTTTAATCTCTGGTATGTTTATGGGCATTACAAAATGAGACTGGAGCAAAGTCTTTGCTCCTTTGGAGAAACTCATATTTGAAAAGTCAAGAAAACTTGTATGCATAAATATAAAGTGTCTACACAATGCTGTTACAGATAAACTTCTACTTTCTTTTCTTTTTGGACCCTTCAGATGTTACCAGTAGGTTTTTTCCCTTTTCCTCTCCCCTCTGTTGTCCTGTCTTACAAAGGTTCCTTGAAACACTGTGGAGAGGAAGTAACTTTTCTCTGTGGGACTCAGTTTTCGGTGCTGAATCTGGACTGACACCAAAACCCAAGGCCAGGTGCCACTAAGCAATCCATATGCTCAATCTCAGCTCCTCTGAGGTATGATACGTGGGTTGGGCACTGTATTGAGGTGATAACCTTGCAGTGATGTCCTGCTATAGAGCTAAGAGCTGGGTTGGGGTTTTTTTGAAGAATTTATTGTCTCTGTTGCAGAAGAGGACAGAAGACAAAGCTGCCTCAATGTTGTCCCTGTAGGACTATCATTTTTGCTGTTTTGTAAGTTCAGCATTTCCCTGATATCCCGTTATCTTGGTAGAGTCCTTGCTGAAAGACAGTTGCATTTCCTGCAAGTCTTTAAAAACACATTATTAACAAATATTGGCTTTTGTTCTTTTATTGGTGTTTGTGATTTGATGGGCTTTTTTTGTTTTCAAACAGAGGATCTTTGTGTTACTGAGTCTCTGCACCATCAGCTGGGGTTGAACAAAAAGATGGCATGGTAAGCTTTACTGCAGAGCAGTGCTCAATGCAGAGACAGAAAAGCTAATATGGTGCTAATATGTTGGCCAAGGAAGTAGGTGATGAGGCAGGCATTCACAGCAACTATGAATCTTTTAGAAGAGGAAGTAGGGCAACTATCCTTAGGTACAGCTTTAGCTGTAATGCTAGATTTTAGAGGGTTTTTTTCACTGGATCAGGACCCACTCATTTTTGTTCATGTAAATAGTTATTACGACCTGATATTTTGAGGTAAGGTTACAGCATGGTTTGCCTAAAATAAATGCACCTCGGTGCAGTTAGTATTGAGCATCTGGTGGCATTTTAAGTTTTCATGCCCCAGATTTGTAGCTCATTACTGGGAAACCCTAATTACTCCTCCGTCACCAGCCATCTTAGTGCTCAGACACATTCAGGAGACACAGGGGAGAAGAAACTCAAACCCAGAGGTTATGTGTATGTTTCAAAAAGAAATTAAGGGAGAAGTAGTACGTGTACTACCACAAAAGCTGGTACTAATGCAGGGGGAAAAAAAAGTCAAGCTGACTTATTTGAGGTTTTTTCCTAAGTTTTAGATAGTTTCCAAAGCTTGGTTTATGTGGAGGTACATTACAGTCAGACTCAAATTATTGTACTCAATACGAGGTTACCCAGTGAAATGTTGGGCCTGTGACAGAAGGTATCAGAATGAGGGGAGCTTGTGGCTCACTTCTGCTTGCAATGCTATGAACTAGTGAGGCTTTTACATCAGAAGAAATGAACCTCTTGTTTCCCTGAGGTTGGGATGCTTGTGTGGGTGCCCTGAGAACACTACAAGTCTGTTCTGTTCCTGCTCAGCATCCCTGGGGCTCCCTGCAGCCCAGGACCCTGTTTCAGCCCAGCCCATAAAAATGTGCAGTTCCAGCACCGTCTACCATCGCGTATCAGACTCGGGTTACTGAGGGCTCAGTCGTAATCAAGCTACAGAGCATTAGGCACGCTGTGGTAGCTGATCCAGCCAGCCCTGTGCACAGCAAATGCAAAACCCCAACTTCTTCCCCTCTCTTCCCTCTCTGGGTAAAGCGAGTGGCATTGCTGGCATGTCCTGCGGGCTGAGAAGCATGCACGCGAGCCGTCACTGCCGCACCGCCAACATGTGCTTACATGTTAAGCCACAGGAATGTGATTATGAGGCAGAGCTTTTCATCGGCTTCAACTACAAAGGCAAAATGCTGCCCCCACTGAAGTCAGTGGCAAAACTCTTGGCTTTAGCACAGCCAACTTTTTACCCTTCTGATCGCCGGGCTCTGAGCCTGAGAGTCTGGCTGCAGAAGGAGCAGCTCGTGATTTGCCTGTTCCAGAGGACTTGGGGAGCTTTAAGGTTTTGGAGGAGTTTGTGGCAGTGTGATAACCACAGGGGCTAGCAGGCAGGTTTGTGCATTTTTCCATCGCAGACGCAACATCTATTTATCTCAGAAAGCTTTGTGCAGGTCAGGGTTGTACTGGAGAGCATTTATGGATCTCCTGTTAGTCCAAATTTATGAATTATTTTCAAATACGATGGGATTGGCTTGCCCATAAATTCTAGTAATGCAGCTGTGGATACCACTGTCTTGCCAGTTGTACTCCTCTCCCTGCTGTTGTTCCTTAGTTGGGAACTACATCAAATTTAGGGTAGAGTTTAACATGGGGATTTGGACTTCTTAATGTGAAAGAAGGCTTTGAAAAGTTCAGTCTTAGCAAACAGCAGCTAATAACAATAATAGAGATAAGTCAATTCGTATTTCCCCCACCCAAAATATTTATATAATGAATTAGATAATTGTATTTTATCTTTTGGTGGGTGGGTTGCCAGCCTTTGCATTGCAGTGGATCCAGGGGAGTTCTTGTGCCAAGAATATGTGTTATTTCATATTCTGTTATTTGCTTTGGGTTTAAGGTGGTGAGAGCAAATTCCCCTGCAATCAGCCATAAGTGGGTTTGCAGCAAGCAAGTCTTGCAGTGCTTGAACATTTCTTATTAGAGGGGGAAATAAATCCCTTTATCTGCTTGTTGTAATTCAGACATTTACTGTGTATCTAGAGAGAAGCATTTAAAATTAAAGAAAAAAAAGTAAACCCAAGCATTACAGCATTCAAAAATTAATTCCAGTGTCGTTTTATCTACCTAATTGGTCCTAAAAATAGCCCGTGGGAAGGAGGACCAGCAGCCTTGAGTGTCTGAGGCAATTTGTATCAATTATTTCCCAATGTGCCAGTCACAAGTGAAAGCCCTTGCCTGGGAGCCTCCATTAGCCAGGTGTTGGAGCTCTCTGTTTGCATCCCAGGCTTTTCTCTGGGAATGTGGTTTGCGGACGCCGAAAAGCACCGGGGAAGAACTGAGGCCCAGGCTGATCCAAGAGAGTGCCCAGAGCAGCTCGGTGAGTGAGGTTAGTGCCTTCACTCCTCTGTCATCACCAGTCCCTGAGAGCAATCACCACCCACCAACAGTTCCTCGAGATAAGACCAAGCCAGCTGGGAGAAGAAAGCCTTTGATATTTCCCTGCCTTGCTGAGTAAGTATGCCATAACAATAATACTTTGAACTTTTACAGCACCTTTTCATACCAGGGGCTGAGTGCTCCACAAACATTCGTTCCCCAAGCCTCAATCCTCCCGTTTCCTCAAGCAATTATTTAATTTTTTCTTATTATACCACTATTACAGACCAGCTCTTCCAAAAGAGCTCAGCACCCAGTTTGTCTTCTCTAGAGACTTTGTTCTCTTTGCATGAAAGAACTGTAATATCTGGGTTGCCATTTCAGATACTTGTAGCCAATATCAGTAATGTCTAACCAACGCCTGCCCCAAAATGCTGCTGTCCTGGATTTCTGCAGGTGTGCACGTATAAAGATTAAATGTTTGTGAACTGCTTGTCCCCTGCTTATAACCCGCAGGGACCCCCATGAGTCTCCTGATGAGGACCTTTCTAACAAAGTGAAATTTCTCCAAAACCACCCTAGTTTTAGCCAGGCCTTTCTGATATCTGTAGCCATTATTTTAGCTAATGAACAAAAATATCTACCTTTCTCGCCTTGTTTTACATTGGAACTCTTTTCTGTGTTGCTATTATGTTTGGAAACAGAGCAGGAACACACTTGTCACACTTACATGCTGTCATACAATAGATAAATACAAAGAGAGAGGTTACATCCCAAGTAGGCATTGTATTTTGTTTTGGTAAAGTGAGCAATGGGATTCAACTTTGATTTTCATCTCCTGTCTGCTTTCTCTGTGAGAAAATACAATCCAGACTGATTCTGGAGTTGATCCATCCCTGTGGAAAGTTGATTTTTAAAGTGGTGCCAAACATCAGTGAAGAATCACAGTTAAGGTTTCCACACTAAGAATAACACCGTCTCATAGGGAGGGTGAGCTAAGAGTGCACTCTGCAGCCCAGAGGACAATATACATGTCTTCCAGTTGCCAGTCCATTAGGGGAGTACACATCATTTCAGTGAGGACACCATCTGTGCAGCATTCAGAGTCTTCAGCTCTATCCCCTGCCCCATGTCTGGCCAGAGCATCCAAAGGGTGAAGCCTTTACATGGGATACAGCCTTTTGGCTCTGCTCCGGAGTAGAGCAATCCACTGATAGCTTCAGCTCTCATTTCTCCCAATGCTACTGAAAATCAATTAATCCCCTTGGCCTGTTTAATTTGAGGGCACTGTAACTGTGCTGGCTGCTCCTGGGAAACAGAGTTATTAGCCATTCCGCTGTCTGAAGTATGCCAAAGTCTCTGGTCATTCAAATCCCATTGATTTAAGGCATATAATTCGTCTGCTTGTCACAGTGACCCCAGTGTCTTAAAACTGAAAAGCAAACTTCAAGCATACAGTTGCTTATCCAAGACAAACCTCTAGTGTTTTGAGAGTTACCCATTGCAAATCATTAAGTGCAGAGTGGAAAAAATGGGGGAAATGCAGAGTGATAGAGCCAAGCTACGATCTGTCAAATGAACAGATGATGATCTGTTCAAGTAAGGCTGGACTGACATGGAAAAATGGGAGACAGCCTGATGATTGGTTGAACTTCCTTTAACATGTGCTCCTGGGAGAAGAGAAAATAGACACCAAAGACTGAATTAAAAAAAAAAAAAGAGAGAGAGAGAGAGAGAAGAAAGACTATTGAAATTGTTTGGAACTGTTTGAACAGTCTTTGAACTGCTGGAAAGATGTGCCCTCCAAATTGCTTTCTTAACTCTTTCTGTAGCCCAGCAGCTGCATTTCTCACAGCTCACTTCTCAGAGTGGACCAGCAGCGGTGACTGGGCATATAGTAACAAGGCTGATGGGAAGGTATGTATGGAAGGTGCTAGTCATCTGTTGTGACTGTGGGTAGGTATGTAATCTCTTAAGGGATAATCTCCAATTTAGGAAAGGCAGCCATTCGTTTTGAACCAAAGATCAAATTTGCTGTTGCTGTGGAGCTCTGCCCAGTTTATTGGTTACAGTTAGTTCTGAAAATAGCATCGTAATTAAGGTGAAAGATACTCAACTCATGTGAATCAGCATACCCCCGATGTCCTTGCAACGCAGACTGCAACTGAGCAGGATGTGCTCCAGCGTACGTCTCTGTCCTCTAACCGAGCTTCTCTGCCACTGCCACCGGATGGTAATTGTCCTCCCTCTGCACAGCCAGGGCGTCAATGATAGAAATCAATCTGCCTGTCATTAGTGAGATGAATAGAAGTGTGCCAAGGAGAGAGGCATCTATGAAAGAGTGAGAAGATGTGTTAAGGACTGGTTAAAAGCCGGGTTCAAGAAAGAGGTCAAGGCCTTTTCAGGTAGTCCAGAATAAACTTTGGAGTACTTCTGGATGGCAGCATCTTGCATGAACGGTGTTGCGCACGTTCTGAGTACGCACCGGTCTAGATAAAATGAGTTCAGGGGAAGGTATCTCGTTTCAGACCCTGAAGTAAGGCAGGTGCTCTTACATGCTGAGAGATTTCATGGAGTTTTAAAGGAAGAATGAGACATTTTTCATACAATGAGCTTTGGTATGTATAGGTGTACTGAAACTGAGCCACTCAACGTGCACAAACATTCTATACATATGTGTGTGGGTGTTTATCTGAGTGCAAATATAACCCCAAGCACACGCACATACGATACATTCAATTGCAGGAGAGCCATGCATAAATACTTATTTCCCTTTTCACTTCTAGGCAGTGTACGCCTGTGTTTGCAGCCCAAAATACTTTCAAAAAGTGACTTGCCCATAAGCAGAAACAGAGATAAGGGAATTTTTCACTCCAGGCACGATGACAAATGTATTATTGAAGCAGTTCTGGAACAGCTAGCGCGGACACAAGAAATGGTATGTCTGTGCTGCTGGGAAGCCACTTTTCTCAGGCTGAGCACCTTGCATTTTTCACAACACAAATATGGCATTGCTGCTTCTGGGACAGGGGCCAGCTCATTTAAATGTGGTGCTCAAGAGATGGAGGAAAGGCAATTTGCCACGACACCTTTTCCATCTTGCTGCCTAGCTTGCTTGCTGCAGTTACAGATGGCCAACATTTGTGTCTTAAACATTTATCTTCAAAATACAGACTTTTGTATAAGAAGTATTTAGTGCTGCAAATATTTCCCTTTAAATTTAAATTTTCATCTTGTTTTGATTTTTAGAAAACATTTTGAAATTTCAGATGTTGTTTTTTCTCCTTTTTGTCACCTTCCTTCTGTCTCTCACTCAGTTTCTGAACACAGTAAATGTTTGCCAAAGTTGAAAGATTTGGGAAGTATAGTGTGTTCATTTTACCTTTTTTTTTCCCTCACTTTGTAATTATTTAAAGCTTTGCCTAATCTATTAGTAAATTATCTCCAGAGTTTGATTAACACAGGTTCACAGCATCCTACCACACCTCTCCATGAAGTAAGCACGAGGCAATTAAAAGGTTATATTGGAAACATCTTTGTTTGTTGACAGAGCAGCCATAGAACTTGCAAAATTACAAGATGTACGTGAAAATAGGTAAGTGCGTTCTTAAAAGTTGGATATTGGTGGGTTTTTTTTTTTTCTTGCAGTGACAGCTGGAAACTATTATTGGGAAAGAAACAGAAGTGAAAAATTTTATAAATATTTTTTGGGCAAAAGAATGCACTTTGTCCCAGTCTGAACTCTGAAATATGAACGGCTTCAAAATGAAATAAGTTTGTTTTTTTTTAGAAGACTCCGCTAATTATCCCTGCGCCTTGTGCACACAAGTTGAGAGCAGACTCTTGACAGGCTTTGGCTGAAAAGCAGGGTTTCAAGTTCACAAGAAACCAAGAAACCTTGTCTCTTCACAGTTGGGCTGCATCCTGAGTCAGACTGAAATTAGTAGCTTTCAAATTCCTGATGAGCTGGAATTTCTGAGAATATTTTCTTATGAATACACCAGAACATGTTGCTTCTAAAATAAAGCCTGTCTCCTCAGAGCTCCAGATTCCTAGGCCTGCAGCGATCCTCAAGGAATCAAGATGTACATGTTTTGCTGCTAAGTGTATTTGAGATGTATGAGTTTATTTTTTGACAGACATTGTTGCCAGGCTCAGTGGCAGTATACCGAATTCAAGATGAGCTCCTTCAGTGGAGTAAATCTGTGTTTTGCAACTTAACTCTGCATTCTCAAAAAAAATAAAACCCAAAAAACATGGAGTGACTGGGTTTTGCTCCTGTCTGTTTAGAGTAGCCAAGATGTATTAAGAATATCTTTAAAATTGTAATTAATTTCAAGGCTTGCACTGCAGCCTACATGAGTCTCATGCTTTTTGCATGTGGGTTCACAAACTACTTCAGGCCCTGCAGAGGTACTGAGTGAGAAGGGATGGATCACAGAATCACAAGGTTGGAAAAGACCTTTAAGATCATCAAGTCCAACCGTTCCCACCCTATACTAAACCAGATCCCTAAGTACCTCATCTACCCTTTTTTTAAACACACCCAGGGATGGTGACTCAGCCCCCTCCCTGGGCAGCCTGTTCCAGGCCCTCACAACTCTTTCTGTGAAGAATTTTTTCCTAACATCTAATCTGACCCTGCCCTGGCACAGTTTTGTGCCATTTTCCCTTGTTCTATCTCCTGTCACTTGACTGAAGAGTCCATCTCCCACCTCTCTACAGCCTCCTTTCAGGTAGTTGTTGGCAGTGATAAGGTCTCCCCTCAGCCTCCTCTTCTCCAGACTGAACATCCCCAGCTCCCTCAGCTGCTCCTCATAGGATTTGCCCTCCAGCCCCGTCACCAGCCTGGTTGCCCTTCTCTGGACTCGCTCAAGGACCTCAATGTCCTTCTTATGGTGAGAAGCCCAGAACCGGACCCAGTACTTGAGGTGCGGCCTCACCAATGCTGGATTCTGCACATCCTTCCAAAAGGTTTGGAGTACAAAGGGAAAAATCTTGTTAAGAGAAAGAGAGGATCCACCTGATGATGAATGATGCACAGAGAAGCGTATCAGTGGTTTAGGAACACGAGTGAAGATCAGGCTTTTATTTATGGGGGTCTTCCTGTGACATTCATGGATGAAGCTCTTTGAGAGAACCTCTGGAAAGCTGCTCTTGCATTGCTCAGCAGCTGAACGATGGTGTTGCGCTACGTGTACGAGGTGGCTAATTGACAGCTTTTGCCAGCTTCTTATAATTTGTGGGTATTACTCTTTGGTTTTGGCTCTCTGAGCGAAGATAGGAAAGGCTTCCAGTGGTCTGACCCTTCCCGTGGTGCCATGCAGCACCCCAAGAGCGCCCGCGCTTTGCGCTCGGTTGGGTTACGAGCGCAGGGTGGTCACCCCACCCGCAACGGCGGCAGCGCCTCACCTCAGGGCAGCGCGGGAGGAAGCGCGGAACAATCAGCAGGGGAAATCCAACCCAAAATAACAAGCTGGCCTCCACCAAAGAAAGGTCACGGCTTGAAAGCCACTGTTTGAGAGCAAGGGGAGCGAAAAAGAGGGGAGCGAAGGAGACTCAATGCCTCTGCGGTTCCAAAGAATTCCTTTTTTGTAAGCAAAACAATGCAGGAGAACAATGCAAATACTTGCAGTGCTTTCAAGGGCAGTAGATTAGTTTTTATTTCTTTCTTTTTGTTTTTTTTTTCCTTATAGAAAGTAAATTGGAAGTGCTTCCATAAACAATAGGCACTGGCTCCAGAAGAAAGTGTGAGCTTTTGCAGAGATTTAAAAATAACTGGAAGTGAAGGAGCGCATTGGCAAAGCATTGTGTTTTCTCAGAATAGTAGGGGAAAATGCAAGGCAGCCTCGACATTCGAGAGGGACTAAGAAAGCAGATTGGGAGACATAATGTGGTAAACTTCAACTCTGCCAAATTTTGTTTTAGAAGCCAGCGTTTGATGATAGGTTACCTCATAATGGGAAGAGTGAAATGGATTGCAGACTTTGCCAACTCTTTCCCCAAACATTAAAAACCTTTCAAAATATTGTTCTTGAGTAGACCAGTTTGTTCCAACAGATGATACTGCCATATACTGTGTCCCAACTCAGGTTGGTGCTTAAAGCTGCCCACAACTGAATATTCATGAAGTCCAGGCAAAAAAATCAGTTTGCTGTGTTCAGGCAGTGCCAGGCAGAGGGTACAAGAGCCCAATGGAAGTAAAAACCCACCCAAAACCCCAATGCATTGACTCTCAGCAGCTTTAACTTTTATTTTAAGGCTTGTGCATCCTTTTATCTAGCACTGAAGAAAAGTTTCATGTTATGTTATTTATGGTGTTACCTGATTCCTGACCTCTGTAACTACGTCCGTGCCAGCGAGAGCTGCTGCTGGAGAGGACTCTTGTACTAGTAAAGCTTATTTGATTCTTCTGAATGAAAATAAGCTGCGCAGCCTGCTTCTATGTACAGCAGTAAAACACTGGCTGCAGTAAAGAGAATTTGGTGCTTTAAAGCAGTGATTTTTTTATTATAGTGTAGGCAGGTCTTCAATGAGGTAATGGGCACAAAAATGCCAATATTGCAGCCAAAATACCTTTATCAGATATGTGTTGAGAAGAAAGAGATGCTGGTATTTTTGTGCTGGCTATCTATGTCAATAGATACAAGTTTAGTAGCCCTGTGTAGCTTTCCTTTGGATGAAGTGGCTGTATGTGTCTTTTATTTCCCTCTCCCATTAGAAATATAACATTGCTGGGAAACGGTTTGTAGGTATTTCAGTATTAGTGTCCACCTTTCCTGTCCCTTGGGTTGCACATCAGTCTCTAAGCTTTAATTTTCCTTGGGCTTTTGCAATTGAACTTCTCTAAAGTTCAGAGGGACTTAAAATGGCTTTTGGGATACGTGTTTTGTCTTGTAAAGTTTCCTTGGCACGCTGTTAGCCTGCGCCAGCAAAAGCTCGCTGTAACTGGCTGGCTGAACCTATTCCATCAAGCTTTAAGCAGAGTTGGGATGACTTATAACTCAATTTCTTTATGATAAATCACAGGGAACAAGTTAACTGAAGGGATTCGGAACCTCCTTCCTACAAAGGGGGTGTTACATTGCACAGTCAGCTTGAATCCTGGCCCTGGCTGGTCTCCTGGGCACAGCAGCCCTTAAATTCAGGATCAGATGGTTTGGACCCCTCAGGTCAGCATGGAAGACTTCCCCAGAGCCCTTCCCTCAGGTCACTGGCTGGACACACATCTGCAGCCACCTTCTTTGAGAAACAGCAGATAAGCTGGACAATGTAGCTGTTAGCAGAAAACTTGGGTAGAACTGATCCATCAGAAGTTGGGATTCAGGTGCAGGCTTTGTGGTGATGCTGTCACAGTGTGAATGGGTCGATTAAATCTCTTCCAGGCTGGTACAGCATCAGAGACTGCCTGGGTTGATGGTGTGTGCATGCAAGTCTCTGTTGACCAGGGCAGTGATATCAACCCAGGACCAGATGAACGCCTTCTCAGAGCGTGGATAGAGACTGAACCAACCCCAACACATGGAAATGGTCCTCTACAGCTCAACAGCCAGGTAGACTGTCTAGGGGCTGATGAGTGTGTGTTTAATGTAATTAGAAGCCTTTCAAACCTCCAGGGCTAATGATCTTGTACCTTTAGATCTACAACATCACTCAACTTTTTTTCTCAGGCATATAATCATCTCCCAGACAGATTATACACTCCTGGAAGTTCCTGACCACCATGCCACGTGCATTAAAAAACCTGGCAGCTAGTCTGGTCAGCATGAAGAGGGCTGCAAGTAGGTAGCCATCAGGAGAAGAAAAGGGGTTTGATAGTTTCTGAAGCCTGAGGAAAATAGGAAGGGTTCCCCGAGCTAATCAAGAGCCAGCAGAGTCATACACATACCAGGCTGTTAGGATTTAAGATAACTTTGGTGATTAACTGTGAAAGTAGGATAAAGAGCACCATACAGGAGACAAATAACTCTTTATGTAAGACGTGACCCAGGGCACCATGCCAGGATATCACAGCCAGATTTGAAGTGTTCAGCGTTTTGTATGCCACGATGGAAACTTTTGAAAAAAGAGACTTCCTCTTCAGTACATGTAAGTGGCAGCTGGCAGTCTGTACACCACCACCACCACCATAGTGCTAACCTGTGCTCCTCTCCTTTCCTCCCTACTTCTGTAGGCATGACACCAGAGCAGCGGGAGGGAGGAGCTGGTTTGCCGTGTCACAGGCAGCAGAGCTTGTGTGACTATCTCAGCAAGCAGTATCCAAGCTCGAGTGGGACCCAAGTTCTTTGTGCCAGGACTGCTGGATGGGGCCTCTCAAAAATACAAGAGTAACAATTGAGACCTAAGGACCCGGCGGTGTCGGCTTTGAGAGCATGCAATGACTTCCAACCATTGCTCCTGCCTGCACTTCCGATGCTCAATCTAGTTGCTGCTGGTCCCTCGCCCATCGTGTTGTGAAACGCTTCAGAGGTTAAAGAAAGAAAGAAAAAAGGGGAAAAAAAAAATCAAACTGTGGTCTAAACCTCAGGAGGAAGAGGGCATCTGTCAGGACAAGCTCTTACCAGAAAAGTATAAAGAATTTTTGTTTACTAAATCTTTCAAGTCTGTAGCTAGTTCAAAGACAACTCACGGTCTTCCTCATTAGAAGAGCAAAAGAACAACTGAGAAGCCCTCAGCCTAGCTAATTAAAAGCAGTAGCTTTCTGTGCTGTGGTGTAGCAGGCATTTGTATGTTGGCTATGAGGCTTTTTCACATCTGCCAATAGTAAAGGGAAAAAATTCCGTCCCAGGTGATAGTTCTGCTCCTGGATTGAAATGTGAACAAAAGGAAACTTTCTCCATTGGATTTGGATTTATTCCCATCATTTGTAAACATTGTTAACATAAAGATAACACATGCAGTGAGTGTGTCATGAGTTACCAGGAGTGATAAAAGATCTTAAGGCAGTTAGAAGGCACTGTGCTCTTCACCATACTGTTTCTTACTGAAGGTGTATTCTTGGAGAAGCAGGCGAGAGCAGAAAGGAGTTAAAATAGCCCTGCAGTTCCCTGCACAGAAAATATCCAGGTGAGCGAAACACACCTGAATTGTGGCATTCACCTGCAATACAACTTGAAAGCATCAGAGGAGTGAAGAGGATGGAACATCGCAGCAGCTCTTCTACTTAGCATCACAATAATAATGACAATCTCACCCTTTTCTTGAAAACCAAGGTAGGGCTGGGGACAATAACCTGCAGAGCTTGACTTCTTACAGCCAGGGCTCCTTCTGAGGCCCAGCTGATGTGACACCTGCCCTGGGATGGCCACCGCTCACTGATTTCAGTGAAAACTTAACTGTGTGCAACCACACTCCAAAATAGCCAGCTTAGATCCCACTGAGGCATGGCCTTGGCTCTTGGGCATTCCTAAAGGAGGGAAGCTTTAGATTAGCTAGCGGGGGGAAGTTCTTTACAGAGAGAGTGGTGAGAGGCTGGAACGGGCTGCCCAGAGAGGTGGTGGATGCCCCATCCCTGGAGATGTTCAAGGCCAGGTTGGATGGGGCCCTGGGCAACCTTGTGTAGATCCAGGCCTGAAGGTTGGTGGCCCTGCCTGTGGCAGGGGATTGCAACTCTGTGATCCTTCCAACCCAGACCATTCTACTATTCTATGTCTTTCCCATCCATCCCTTGCATAATTTCTGCAGGGTATTCATTGCAAATTAATTCTTTGTACTCTTTCTTTATTTCTAAGGAATATCAGTTGACATTCACAGCCTCTCCAGTGCTCCCCAGGTTTCGTATTACACCTGAACAGTCGTTTGCACTGCCTGAATCTGGCCTGTTCTTCAGCTTAAGGGAAAAGCTGCACCCTGCATGGAGTTTTGGAGAAAGACTGGGGTATTCAGCTGTAAATTTTTCTTGTGTTATATGTTTTCAAGGTTCATTCAAATCATACTCTGCAAATGACAAAACAGTGTTGCTATTTATTAGAAACAATAGAGCTCTCATAATTTTGATGGAAAAACAATGGTGCAGGGGTGATGATTGCTAAATATAACTCCCACGTCTTCCCCAGGGCCTGGGCAGAGCGAGTTGGAGCTCGGCAGCGGAGTCTCCCTGATCGTTCCACGGATATCGGCATCGGAGCACCTGGGGCCCACAGTGAAACTCTTTCCTCCAGAGGCCAGGAGCCGAGGCTACATTTTCAAGCAGGGTAATCACCTTTCTGAGCCAATAACGAGCACTTCCTAAAACCAGCTGTTTAAGATGGCTCAGAAGCAATGACAACAATGTGGATAAAATCTTGGTCCACAGATCCAGCTTCTGCACACAACAAGGAGGAGACACCTTTTGATAAAACACCAGTCAGACAGATGATTTTTTTATCTGGGGTTTTTTATGGTATTAACATTTTTTAGATTCATGTGTGTCACTGTTCCCAGCCTAATCACCCCTTGCACTGATTTGCAAAAAAAAGGTATCTAGGAGATAAGTTATGCTCATTCAGGGACAGCTGGGGTTTAAGGCTGTTTAAAATGTGGAGGGTATTTTGTAAGTCCTGCGAACACAAGATGAGAAGCAGAGAGCTCCAGAGCCTGTAATGTGGCTGTGTGCTGTGCTGATTTTCTTCTGCGCTTTATATTAACTGTGCCCTGGGGTACTACACGGACATGTGAGGGGAGTGGAAGCAGCAGATTGAGGAAGATGTGATGGGTAGGGCACAGAGAGCTCTTTTTGCAGCCTGCAAAGGCTGGCTTTGCGCTACAGACTGGTCTGCTGTTGCCATCTGCTGGAACATCCCCGTGTAGTTAAATATGGTGAGGAGGATATCTGTTGTTATTGCAGAAATAGCTATTTCTTGTGCTTTTTGAGACAAGCTTCTTCCCTGCGGGTCCCAGATGAGCTGCCGAAGTGCTACACAAGGTGTGTACACACACGCACCGAACATGCGGCGTCGGGGCAGGAGCTGTGCAGCTCTGGAGTCAGTTTGGTTTCTCACCAGCTCTTGCTGCACTCTGCACAATGAAACACCTTAAACCAAAAACAAGGTAAGAGCAAACCCTGAAATTCCTGCTGATAGGGAACAAAAAGAATACCCTTCCAGAAGAAATGGTCCTTCCTCTGTCTTGCAACTCCTCTATTCCCCTCACTGCTGTACTCTGCCCGTGGACCTGGTAGCTGAGCTGTGCAGTGCCCATTCTGCATGTGTTCACACAGATCACACCAACTTCTATGTAAGAAGAAGGCTTAAGGGTCCAGTATATCCCAGCACATTAAGTCTAGAGTTTATTTCTATTTCTACACTATGCTTTCACTTCTTTCTTAAACTGCCATGCTGGAAGAAATATTTCTGCAGTTCACTCCTATAGGATTTTTGGAGACATTGGATATAGTTTTCTTCTCCCTTGGATAGCTTTTACTCTTGGTAGTTGTTTTCATAAATACTTTCCTTCTCTTAGAGATTCTATGGCTAATAATAATCTAAAATGTAAAATTATATAATATCATAGGACAGGCAGAATCTCTTCATGCTTGTAAGCAGCCTTAAGGCAGACAGAATGCCACGGGCATTTTAACACCATGTCAGCAAGGCCCAATCTAATCTATAAGGTGTAATTACCACAGTGTTAAATCCATTGCCAGTGGCTGATCGTCTCCAGCTTGCAGGATTGCTTGAATCTGAGCTGGTGCTAGCAAAGGCAGGAAGGGTTTAGGTCTTTGCTGTTGACAAGGTTCTACAGTCTCCTACTCAAAGTGGAACTCAATGGGGTGTGAGTCCACCCACACCAAAGTTGAGAATAACAGGACCCGTGACTGCTCTGTCTCTAAATTTATACTCCACGTAAACTGCCCTGTTATGTGCCTGTGAATTCTGGAACAAGGGGTGTTTAAGGGTGAGATCCTGGTTGGGGGTGCTATGGGCTTTTTCAGGTAGCACAGTGAATTGTCTCTGCCACTTGTTTTAAAGGTAAGATAGTCCAGACCCAGAGCAGTATTGGCTGTCTTCATTGGCCTCTAGCTGGCTCAGTGTGGAGACAGAGACAACTTGTACCTTTACAAGCCTTATTTAAAGAACCCCTGTTTAAGGAACCTTCACAGCTAAGCACGTTCAATTATGCTGATCCCCTGATTTCAAACCAATATACAGGGACTCCCAAGCATCTATTGCCTTGTAGGACTTCTTGTATGAAATAACAAACACTCTGCAACCTCTTTGCCTCATGCCTTTCTTTTGACCTTCTTGTGCCCTTCTTCTGATCTTTTCTCTTTCACTGCTGCTTTTCCTGAAGTATCAAACACCACACCAACACTTCTGTTGTTTGATCCCGCCAAGAAAGCCAAGGAATGGGTACTTTCTGCTCCATTTGGAAGAGGAGCCTGTGACTTACTTTTTACCCTCCATGCAAAGACTATTTTAATCAATAATCCATCCAAAGAGCTCTTGAGCTACATCTTCAGGCTATACATGTTTCTCCTCAGATCCCTACCTGAGATAAGTGGAGGAAGGCTTAGAAGTAGCAGCCCGGCCGCTGTTTTCAAGCTCCTACTTTGTGCTGGGACAACGACATGTTCAAATGGATTCTGACAGGCTTTCAAACATTGTCTCTCTGAGGAGGTCTGTTTCTTCTGGTTACAGGTTAAAGGAGACTTTCAAAAGTATTCCTAGTGCGGAGTTACTTAAACTGTTTAAGTGGCCAGTGGCCTGCCAGCTTCTATCAGTGGAAGGACCCACGGGAGTTTCTTGTATCACCATTAAGATCTCACTGCTGAAACCTTGGTGCTGCTGTGTTTGGTGGGTATGAATGGAGGGTCTGAAAAGTGCTCTTAAAGCTAATTGTGTACCTGTGCTGATAGATCAGGCCTTTACTGCAAAGGTGTGAGGTGGTACAAATCTGCACAAGCAAATTAACACTGGGCAGACTTTAGCAAGAACGGTTCTTTCCCCAGGGCTATTGTCTGCACTGATTCATTCAACTAGATTTTTGTAATATGTATGACAAAATATATATGTATTTTATAAAATACATATATATTTTGTCATATATATATAAAATCATGATTGGAGTCTTGATCCTGTTACAGCACATCTAACTGTTCTTGTGCACAAGCAATAGATGTGTAAGTGAGGGTCTGGCTGTGCAAATATCACTTCCACTTAGGGACATTTAGCTGTTTCATCAAGCCAATTGCTTAGAGAGAGAGACCACATAGCTGAATAAAAGATTATGTGAGGTATGTTCATTAGGTCTGCACTTAAAAAAGCTCTTCTCATTACCTTTAATTCCTGTTATAAGGAACAAGAGGTGCTGCGTGCACTGTTTCTGCTGAATCTGCCTGTCTCTGCTGCTGCCACTAACAAATTGTTCTGGCTGTCTCAAGATATCTCTGGAAAGATATGATGATTGTACCCAGATACAAAAAATTGATGCTCTACAGAAGACATCTATCATTTAAAAGGTGAAGGTGGAAAAGGATAAATAATCCTAGCTTTGTACCTCCGAAAATGCTGTCACACACTCCCCTCAGCATCCTAGTTTCCAGCCTAATAGCAGTGCTGGCCTGGCTAGATGAAAGCTGCAGACATGATGTTTCTTCAGGTATTCATTTCCTATAGGTTGTTGTGCTGAAAGTCTGGGAGGTTGAGGTGTGCAGGTGTAAAAATGTGCAGCGGGTCAGTTAACTGTTGCAGTTCAGCATTTGCTACTAAGATTTAATCCAAGACCCACCGACTGCCGTTGTTTAAGTTGCATAAGCAATACAGCTGAATAATACATCTAATGTGCTTTTATTCTGGACTTTGTATCAGGAATTCCCTGGAAAAAAGCATCTAGAATCTGGTGATTCCTAGAATGTACTCAGACACAGGTCAAGAAGCATGCACTGGGCTGTGGGAATATAACCCTTTATGGAACCTGGCCCACTGATGAGTGCAGGGACCAGTCGCCTTCTCTTCCCCCTCGTCCTTCCTCAGCCTCAAATAACTTGATGTGGAAGTTGTATTGGTGATACTCTTAAGGCATGTCCTCAATGTGTCTCTTACTATCTTGCCAGTCGTGATGCCTGAGGTTGCCCTAGTTGGATTTCTGATGTAGCTGAGCTGAATTGCCAACTCATATGGAAGTTTGTGCTCACTGTGGAGCAACTTATCCTATGGGGTTTCTGTGGCCCGTTAAGACTGACACGGCCCCCTTGCTGGCAAGGCTTAATTCTGCAGCAGTGTAAAAATGCTTTTGATACTACTTAATATTATTTCAAGGCAAATTTTAAAAGGTATCTAATATCATGCCTGAAAGAAAGAAAAGGGTGAGTGTATGTATGATACTACTTCCCATTTCTAAAAGTGTTTCTCATTCAAAAATTTCCTGATGGGGATGGGGGTTTATGTACTTAGTGACCCATAGAGGATTTCCCTTCCATGTGTTTTCGAGCTTCCCTTTGAACCTGTTAGCTGCTTGTGTCCACACCATCCCCCAGCAATGACTTCCACAGGTCTCCAAGCCATTCCATGAATAACTGTCTCCTCCTGTTGTTTTGATCCCTGCTACCCTGACTTGCTACCCCTTCTTCTGACATTAGCAATGATGGTGAACCTCTTGGCTTTCCTCTTTCTTCTTCTACTCAGTGGGTCATTTTTAGGACTATATAACCACACATTTTTTTTCTTCTCAAGGTTGGTGAATTTGCTTCTGGAGGGCAAATCATATGAGGAGCAGCTGAGGGAGCTGGGGGTGTTTAACCTAGAGAAGAGGAGGCTGAGAGGAGACCTTATCACCACCTACAATTACCTGACAGGAGGGTGTAGAGAGGTGGGAGATGGACTCTTCAGCCAGGTGACAGGAGATGGGCCAAGGGGAAATGGCACTAAGCTGTGCCAGGGCAGGGTCAGATTAGATGTAAGGAAAAAATTCTTCACAGAAAGAGTTGTGAGGGCCTGGAACAGGCTGCCCAGGGAGGGGATTGAGTCACCATCCCTGGGTGTGTTTAAAAGACAGGTAGATGAGGTACTTAGAGATATAGTTTAGCACAGGACAGGAATGGTTGGGCTCAATGATCTTAAAAGGTCTTTTCCAGCCTTGTGATTCTGTGATTCTTTGTTGCAGACAAATTTAGTCAGCATGTCTTGGATGACTCTGTTTCCCTTCACTGAAACTTTGTGGCATGCAATTACTATTGGAAAACTCTTGGAATGAAGAGTTCTTCCTTTCAGTGTTTGCATCTCTGCAGAGCAAATGCTAAAGAAGATAACACACCTCTCTCCCAGATGCAACCTCTCATTCTTTTCAGCATCAGAGGCAAAAATCTGTTTGTGTGCCCAGGTCTATCAGGTTCAGTGTGAGGTGAGCTGAGTTTCTTCTGGGGCAGCCAGGCCCCAGTGGGAGAAGAAACCCATCCCCAGTTGGAGCGAAGGCTGCTGCAGCTTCTGTAACCTGTCACAGAGCATGTGAGGCACGAAGGTCCTTTCCATAGAGGCCTAATGGCACTAGAAGCTCTTTCACAGGAGGACTAGAACAATGGAAAACCAAAGTAACCTTCAGTTCTTCCACCAGATTTGGGAAAGAAATGGAGGAGGAGCAGCGCTGGCTTGGTGCCACAGCTCTGCATGCAGTGGGGATGGAGAAGCTGTGATAATGTGTCTCCTTGGCTGAGGCTTATAAAAATAAGACACTCTTTTTTTGTTGTCTTTTCAAACATTACATAAAAGTTCCCCTTGGAAGGCCAAAGGCAGCTGTTTTCTTAGGACAAGGAAGTCAGGAAGAGGCAGAGTAGGCAAAAACATCAGATAAGTCTGGATAAAAAAGTTGGCTAACCTATTTTTCCCCCCTCTTCAACAGCCAAATTTGAAGGATTCTGCAGAGCTCTGTCTAGGAGGAAAAGCAGAGCCATCCACTGAAAAATGATACCCGTGATCCGGTGAGGACTACTGCTCTCCCTGCCTCAGTGTGGGAACTCCGGAGGTCCTGTTCCCTCTGATGGGAGTATTTCTTCTCTCACCCAGGCAGCCCAGAGTTCTTCGAAATACCTCATCTCCCCCCCTCCCCCCGTTCTCCCCCAGCTCCTAACACAGCACGTAGATGTTGGCAAAACGGGTCTTGAGATAAAGACAGAGGGGCAAGCCACCGTGCCCCACCAAGAGGGTCCAGTCCCCAAACAGCATGCCAGTGACTGCATCCTTGCCTTGGGGGTGGGCACCTGCCCTTGTGCTTCCCTCGGGGCATCCAGGAGGAGAGCCGGGATCATCGGAAAGCCGCAGGGCTTGCGAGCTTTGGGGCTTTGCAGTTGTGGTGCCTGGTCACAAGGTGGCAGAGACGTGACACTTTCTGGCACGCTCAGCCTGCTGCAGGCACCCTCTGCAAAGTCCCCCTGCTGTCTTGTTACCTAAAAATACAGGGAGTCAGCAGCAGCCTTCGGTCCCCAAGGACCCCCAGCTGTCCTTGGGGTCGCTCAACTCAAATGGGGGGAGGGTAATTAGTTATTCCAGAGCTTAAATGTTTACCTGTTTGTACTTAGAAAGAAACTGCTCTGTGTTCTCCTGCCTGAAAGCTGCGGTGACTGGGGAAACTGAGGAAGGGGCTGGCCTGGGTCAGGCTGTGCTGAGCTCAGCTCTGCTTGCTGATGCTTTCCTGGGGAAATCCAAAAGCTGTGATGACTACAAAGCCAGCAGCCCTTCTGCCCTAAGTCACAGGGGTAACTTACCCCGAAGTAACTGAAGATGGGAAATTGTTCTTGTAACCTAAAGGGAAATATATATATGTATATATTTATACACACACATGTGTATTTCTGTCTCTGTGTACGTATTTTCTTGAATGCAAAAGAATGTCAGGAATATGGTGTTATCTTCTGGTTTTTTTACAGAGTGGTGAGGGGCTGGAACAGGCTGCCCAGAGAGGTGGTGGATGCCCTGTCCCTGGAGGTGTTCAAGGCCAGGTTGGATGGGGCCCTGGGCAACCTTGTGTAGATCCAGGCCTGGAGGTTGGTGGCCCTGCCTGTGGCAGGGGGGTTGGAGCTCTATGATCCATGGGGTCCCTTCCAACCCAGACCAGTCTATGATTCTATGATTCCTAGAGTGGATGTGCAGCTTTGGGCTTTTGGAAGCAAATGTCTGTTCCCATCTAGAACCAATTCCCATCTTTTCATGTGCTTCTCAGAGTGATCTACCTTTTCATGTGCCGGGGGCGGGGGGGGGGGTTGGTGATTTTACTGCCCTGTGCTCTCCAGGATGTTGCAGGCAGGGAGCAAAACCTTTGCCACTGCTCATCAGACATTTCCATGCAAACTTCTACCTACAATGATGAAATTAGATGTGTGTTAATATGCTACCAAGTAATTATTTGGTTTATGTCTAGAGTCCAAGCTGATCCTTGTCTCCTGCTTGCTTCCCCAGCAGTCTTTCGAAGCAGGAGATTTTTTTTTCAGGATTTTTATTAACCTGAGGTGCACACAGTGAGAGATTACTCAGCTGTCATTCTGCAGAAAGCATCCCTGTCACGCAGCAGGGGGTAACAATAACAAATTGCTGACAACCAAATTCAGCTTTGCACAAGTAGCTGTGTGAGATGCCTGCCGCTCCCAAGTCATAACCAGACTACACAGCAAATCAGAGGCATCGACTGACATAGCAGAAGGAAGCAAGCAAGCAGAAAATGCACCCATGTAGAGCAGGTAATGTTATAAAACATTATAAAACCTTTGTTTCTGAGCTTCTGGTCACTGCAAAACATTTCCCTTTTTGAGCACAATGCAGCAGTGTCCCAAAAAGGGGGGTTGTGGGTCAGGTGGATGTGCTCCCTGCTTCGTATGGAAGCTGTGAGAGTGAGCCAAGGGTTAAATTTCAATATACACAAATAGCTGGCAAAACTTCTGATTATTCTCACTCTAAAGCATAGACCCACAGAACCAAGTTAGTTTGAGCTCCAACATGCTAATTTTGCACCTTGAGCCAAGTGATGAGTGCATATAATCCTTGCAAGCTTGTGGTTTATTTAAATGCACTAAGGAAACCAGCTTGGAACTTTAAGGAAGGCTCCCCTTAGTTGGGAGGGAAGAAGGAAAATCTTTTCTTAACATGTGTGGGATTCAACTGTGGAACTCACTGCTGCAGGACAGCATTGAGACTGAAAATGCAGCAAGGCAAAGCTTCAATGGAGAATCTTACAAGTGCCACAAGTCCCTAACGCACGAGCACACAAATGGTTGGTTTTTTGCTTGCTGGTCCTTGTTTTAGACTCAAAGTTTATAGAATGGGAATGAGATGACAAAGGTCTTTCTATCTTTTAAAATTAAAGCTAGCTGATCTTGGAGGTAAATTGGTTTCAGAACAGCAAGTCCCAGTGTTTCATTTCAGGCATGTAGAGACTCTCCCTTTTGATAGTCACGTGTTTTTTTTCTAGCCAGGGAGCTTGATGTAGGCTTGCACCTTGTTTCAACCAGAGTAAGTCAGAGGTTCCCAGTGAATGCAGTGCCACCAAAAAGTTCTGTTTGTCTCCAGCACAGCTTTAGCATTCTGAAGGGGGCTGTTGGATTGCCCCAAGCTGTTACAGCTGGGAGGTGGTTAAACTGTCACAGGAACGTGTTAGCATCTGCTTTAGGAAAATTTCCTTCATCATCCACTGAAGCTGGCTACCTTCAGAAACAGGGAATTGGATGTGAAGAATCCCTGTGTCTATTCCCAGCTACCAATTCTCATGTCCCTCTGGGCTGCACTCTAACGCTCCTCAAGGGCTAATGAGTCACCTCCTGGGTCCCCCTATGTCATCTCCGGGCAGCTTTTGGTAACAGCTCTCAAGAGTGCATCGGTTCAGTTCAGGTCTTTAACATCAAAATGAACTTCCCTGACAGAATCCACCCTAGCCTTGAATCTCCTGCCAAGGAACAGCCTCTGGATCTCAGACACAGCTCATGAAGGTGATTTTAAGTTCCTGGCAAATGTACATTTGGGCAGAATGGTCCACCACACCTCCTGGAAGAATGTCAAAGAATTGTCAGGAAAAAAAAGCAAAGATGTGCTAAAATCTCTATCTTCTGTGATGTTTTGGTGGTTAGTTTTGAGCATGATGAGCTTCTTAAATTGACTGCAGATTTCTCACCAGCCTGGACAGACTGAGGTAATCCTGGTGGAAAAACTGTCCTTTTACCAAATTACAACTATTTGCAGCCAGGCTTGATGTCTGAAATCTGAACTTTATGTCAGAGCCTGTGTGATCTGTTGGTCAGAACAATTGATTTATCCCTTTGAAACATTGTGCTATGACCAACTGCGTTTTTCTCCGGTTCCTGGGAACCCTGCTACTCTGGCTGTTCATGGCCATAGCAACTGGAAAACAGACTCCCTAGGACAAAAAGCATCAAAGAATCCCTTCTGCCAGTAAATGGGAGGAAAAAAAAACATATATATGTGATAAAGAAACTGAGGAGCTATTCATGATCAGGCCCAAATCCAGCTTTGAGGGAGAGATGTTTCCACCAGAGGACAGAGTCAGTCCTAGGGTAAGAGGTCGGTACATGATTTGCCTTTGTGCTTTCTCCCATAAGCCTTTTTTAGTTCTCTCTCTCTCTCCCCCCACACTTTTCTCCCACCTGCAATTTCACATGTCAGATTTTTGCAGGTACAAGAGGAGCTGAGAATCCCTTAGGGGTGTGTCGTGCCCTGGACAGCCAGCCAGCCATGCTGGGTGTGTTTATTTCCACATAACAGCTTGTCAGTTTAACAAAGGCAGCCCTTTAAAATCTAGTGAGCCTCCGTGTGTTATGTATCACATTGAGCAGGAACTCATTGCTCTTTTCCTTTGCCAGTATAGGTTTAGCCCATAGCCCTATTTTCACACTCCTAAAGCTACGTTAAAATCATTGAGGGGTCACAAGCCTCACGCTGCTGAGACAGTTCACCTTTAGACACAGGCTGTCGCCTCTTCTCTGTTACGAGGATGGCAAGAGCATCTCTAGCAGCAGACCTCTGCTGGTTTATGTATGCATGATACAAAGATGGGTACTAAAAAAACAACACCCCAGAAAACAACAAAAAAAAAGCACTTTTGCCAAGTCCCAGCCTACAGCTATTTGCAGCAGAGAAATAAAGCTCTAACTATGCTGTTAGTAATGAAAAACCTGACAGACCTTCAATTTTAGCTACTTTTGTTCACCATCTACTGAATGTGTTGGTACATCTAGTCCATTTAGAGCAGGCAGTGCCCCAGCCATTTTCTTTCACAGGTTAGAAAATTAAAATGTGGGTGTGCTGGGCCAAGCTCAGCAGAGCCCAGGCTTTGTGCAGCTGTAATTCAGTGGTGCAGCAGATCACAGTGGCACCGGATGAGGTTTGGGCTGCAGGGCTTGGGGACGGGCATGAAGAAAACAAGGATGGATGGAGGGGTGTTGGGTGCCTCTGTCCTAAGGAACCTGCTTTGGCAGGTGGGCTGGACTCAATGATCTCTTGAGGTCCCTTCCAACCCCTACGATTCTGTGATCAGGGCAGGTCTGTTGCTGTCACAGAGGTATCAGCCTGGGCCTGCTGTAGTGTCACAGCTGATGTGATCACCAATGCTTGCTGTCCTTTGAAGGATGCATGTATCCCGGGCAGGCTGACTTGCTCTCTGTTGAAATCCTCATGATCCTTCTATGTTGGCAGTTTGCTTTTCTCCTACCAGCCCTCCTTGATGCTTTTGCCCCAGAAACATCCATCTCACCTGAGTGCCCTTCAGAAGAGATGTACGTTCCACAAAGACCAACACACTTCTGAATGGGGTACAGAGAGTAGAAGCAACTTATAAATATGGGGAAAGCCACGTGCAGAGCTCTGCCAGGGGTGCAGGAGGTGGCACAGCTCTGGCAGAGCCATCAGACAGCCTTTCTCCACAAACCCTTGGCCTTCAAAGAGCCGCCATGCCCAGCGGGCTGGTTCAGAGGCCAGTTCACAAGCAGCTCAGGACTCTGTGCGAAGAGCGTGGTGGGAATGGGGCCACTGATCTGAGTGATGCTCATCTGTCCCTGGTCACCAGGCAGCACCTCAGGACTTTCAGAGGGCGTTAGAGGGGCAGCAGCTGCCTGGCTTTGTTAGGCACCTGGCACTTCGAGCAGGGAATGAGCCCAGCCAGGTCAGGGCGGACAGACAGGCAGAGGAAGAATTTTGCCTGAGCATTTCTGGGTGGACTGTGGTGGTGTAGCTGAGCACCTTTTGTGCTTGGTTCTTCACAGCCCTTACAGGAGAAATGTTACCTCTTTTTCACAGGTGGGGAAACTGAGGCATGGAGGAGAGTAACCTAATAGCCAAATTGCCAGAGGAGCTTACATCACAACATCAGCCCAGCAAGACAAAACCAGCCTTCAGCAGCATGGCAAGCTTAGAGGTGTGTGGAGCCAGCAGCACAAGTACGTGCTCAGAATTTCTTGTATATGGTAAGCACTTTATGCATGATGTTCTGCTTTTGCTGAATTAGCCTTCTTTTAATTATAATCAGAAAGTCTGGTGGGAAAAGCTCTGCAGCAGCTCTGGTCACAGCTGGCCAGGCACCTGGCTTGGTGGGCTTGTAGTTGGCTAAGGTCAGTGCCCCCAGTGCAGAGCTGCAGCATGCCCACAAGCAGCGGCTGTTGAGATTTTGCTGAGAGATCTCTTTTGGGGGGGCTCTGCTCTTTTCCAGGCTGTCCTTGGGCCAGTAAATAAACTGTAAAATCTGTTATTTTGTGGGTTTGAGTGTTCTGCATGATCCCTAACCTTCAGACGAGAAAAATCTCATTGTTTATTCTAAAATCCCCCAAACTAATGTATTATCATTTAATGCATGGTTAGCAAAGGGTGCTCCTCTGCTTTTAGCAATGCTGGTGAGTCAGGTGGTGCTGCGAGTTGGGTATGGGCTGTTGCTGAGCAGGAGGCTGGACCAGACCCAGTGGAAGAGTGCTTACCCTACCAAAGTCTGCCAAGTGCTGCAGAGGTACCAGAGCAGCAGTAAAGCACCTGTGGACCTGTGTATCTTTCTCCGTCCCAGCCAGAATGTTTTATGAACTTTGAAAGAAACATGTAATTGATGGAAGGAAAATTACTTCAGCCTCAGGTTAGCAAAATATTTACTTTGTATGTTGAAGTATACACAAAGTCCAGCAAAGATACTTCCTTTGGTCCTTAGTTTGGAAGCTACAGATTCAAAGCAGCTCTTTACAGCGGGGCTTGCTCACTTTGTTCTAGCACCCAGAAAAGGGGAGAGGTCAAGCAGCATGCCCAAAAACCCTCTTAGTGGCCACACCGAGGTTATCCCCGTCCCTGTGGGTTCAGCAGGGGCTGAGGCAGCTTCCTTTCCATCAGGTGCTTTTTGTAGGAGGGAAGGCTGTCTTGTAGTTTAAGGACACTGGGCTGTACCGGTCTTTCAACACAGGTTTGCAGCAGAATATGGTACAATAGGTTTGACCCCAAAGTGGTTTGAGATCTGTAACAAACCTGAAGCTCAGGCCTGTGGCTGCCCAGCAAATTTTCTTCATTTCTATCTATTTCTGTTTCCCTTTAAAATAATCTCTTAGCTACTGCTAATTTTAGTAGGTGAATGGTATTCCATAGTGCATGGCCAAGGTGCTTTTAGTTTTCTGAAGACTAAAAAGACATCCCTCATTTTCCAAACTGCAGTACTGAGCAGCAGAGAGGCAGTAACAGTAAGAAATGTTGATACATGAATCTGTTCACAAAAGCAACTCCACATAGTCACTGCTTTTTAAATATCCATTTTTTTAAAAATTAAAACTCGGGCATGTAATTCCTAAGCAGATCTAAGCAAAGGAGAATCATCTCTGGGTGTAGGCCAGAGCTCACCAGCCTTATGAATCCATCAGGACTCCTGCATACTTTTGTCCCCATAATTACGTGTGCTTTTGAGATGGAAGGTGAAATGAAGCAGTTTAACTGAGTTCAGCTCAGAGTTTTGGGACTTCTTTGAATTGCTCACCCCAAGTCCAGCTCCGGAGCTGCAAATCTTTGTGGATCTGGAACAAACGCAGGGTGGGTGGCTAACAGGCAAACTCTGTGTTTACTCTTACGGTCAGCAGCTTGTGTGTTTATAATTTATGCAGACACATCAAAAGCAAATTATTTTTAACCATAACTCTCTAGAGAGGGAGTGAGAGAAGAAACAGCAGAGCCATTCTTCCAGTCCATGTGAATCTCGGTGTGGCTGCTCTAAGTGAAACGATGTACGGTGTTCTTAGCACTGTGTAGTACGTTCAGGACAGTCATTCTGTTTCCTTGAAAGATGGCACATAACTGTTTTTCTGTGAGATGCATAGCTCCCTCCAGGGGACTGAATGCCAGGGATTTAATTTTTCAACATCTTATTAAAAGTTACTTTGATTTACAGACACAGTTTCAGCCCGATGATGGGCGAATGCACTCCGAGTTCACTTTGTCCCATGACTGCCCATCTTGCCGTTGCCTCTCCAAGCTGCCTCACAGTTGGAGCAAAACCTGGCCAGCCTGGAAAGATGTTTTGAAAGGAACAAGCTGAAGGGAGGGTTCTCAGAAGATGTAGTCCTACGAGGCTAAGACACTCTCTAATGCATCAGGACGCTTTGATACAGTCACCAACATTGGTGGCAAAGAAAGGGACTGAGCACACAGAAAACAAGGACCAAGGTGTTAATACTTGTGCCAGAATTCATTGCACAAATGACTTAATCTGTTACTGAAATAAAGGTCTGGAAAAGTTGTCCACATCAAAGGAAAGGTACACTTTGATGGGTTTTGGAGGGTATTTTTCCTTCAGAAAGCAGCATGTGGTAAGCGAGTTACTGAAATGCTAGTAATTCAAAGGAGAGTTTTGCATCCCTGCTGTGAAGCTGAAAGACAACATAATACAGTTATTAAGGGGAAAAAAAGGAAGCCTCAGACCCGGGTCCTCTACACTTTATATTCTGTAATAACAAGCAAAGTCAAAAAAAGGCTCATGCATCAGGCAACCTTAAATTTCTGCTGCAGCGCTGGAAGTGGAATGGAAGCGAGCAAGCAAAAGAGTCTAGGTGCAAATTGGCTTGCTGGGGTTTGCCAGCCAATGTTTTGGAAATGGATTTGTTCTAGAAGAGATTAAATATAACTTTACATTTATTGGTTTTCAGTCTTATGAAAAATATCCACTTGTAAATCATGGGAAGAGTAGGCTTTGAACGTCCTTCCTCTCTTTTTTTTTTTTTTTCCTTCCCTTTCCTCCCCCCTTGTCTCAACCAACTTTTCCCAGGTAAGTGTAGGTACAGGGGAATATAAAGTGGGGTAAGAACCCCCCAAGCAGTTAGTTAATGTTTTTCACAACTTCATAGACTCACAGACCAGTTTGGGTTGGAAGTGAACTCAAAGCCCATCTAGTTCCAACCCCCTGCCATGGGCAGGGACACACACTCCACTAGCCCAGGTTGCCCAAAGCCCCATCCAACCTGGCTTTGAACACTGCTGGGGAGGGGGCAGTCACAGCTTCTCTGGGCAACCTGTGCCAGGGCATCATCACCCTTGTAGTGAAGAATTTCTTCCTAATATCTAATCTAAACTTGCCTTCCTTCAGCTTAAAGCCTTTCCCTCCTTGTCCTATCCCTCCCTGCCCTTGTAAAAAGCCTTTAAAAAGAATACTTTTTTTCCTAAACTTTTCGACCTACTTTCATCAATAAAAAACCCAAGGTGTGAATGCTGGATGTGAAACTCAGATTCAGTAGAACAAGGATAAACTACACCTAAAGGCATTGGGCCCCACTGTGACCCAAGCCATACAGGGGAGATGCATCACAGTTCGCTCTGAGCGCTGTGAAGGTGAACTTCGGTCCAGTGTTTGTGGTATTAGTGACAACAGAGAACGTACTGTTGGAGGAGGCATGAAATGACTTCACACACCCTCCCTAGGCACCATGGAATAGCTCAGAAACCCTGGTCTGAATAACCCATCATCTGGCTTTCAAAACACAACATGCAAAGAAAAGGGAGGGAGCTGATGTGAGGTTCATGGATGTTGGGTGATAGGAGGGAGGAGATGTGAGGTTCATGGATGTTGGGTGATAGGAGGGAGGAGATGTGAAGTTCATGGATGTTGGGTTATAGTCTGCCTTAGATGTGCAGGAACACAAAAATGAACAATAATGGTGGGGGTGCAATTCTGCATGCCTGAGCTGCTGCTCCTTCTGCCAGCCAGAAATAGCACTACAAACTGGTAATGAATTTCAGGAGGAAAAAAAAAGAATCTTTATGATTTTCTTCAACAATTAAAATTCATGCAAATTTTGCCATAATTTAACGTCTCTAGATAGCAGTATCTCAGCTTTTGCTGTGATTGCCTCATTATTGGGGCAGATGACTTACCCTCTGTTCCTTTTTACCTATTTATTCATTTCAGAAAGTCCCAAAGCAAGCAAATGGGCAACTTTGATAAAGAACCAACATTTACAAAATGACACCCAGCCCTACATATATATGATTGCTGCTGACATGTGGGTTAGGACCTTCACATTTTCCCAGAGAACACGCTGTCTCCTGGTGTTTCTTCATAACCAGTGAGAGTAATGGAAACAGTGTGAGGATAAGCTGTTCAGATAAGTGTGTGCCAGCCATCTAGTTTTATGGTTATTCGGAGCAATCTGCTGCGTATTCTTCTTTGTGAATTATATTTTGCCCTATGAAGACAGTTTGGTTAAGGCAAATAACTTTTTATTCCACTGTCAGCCCTATTCATCCTTGCCTGGAACAAGACATCAGCTGTCTTTGAACATGAGAGGGTCTGATTTGTTATCAGCTTTACCGAGATGATCTTTTTCTTCTATGGTTTCATTAGAGCTGAGTGCAGACTGTGTGTAACTAAAGTCATAAACCAAATGATGACAGCGTATAGGACTCCAAGCCACAACTATTTGTAGAAAATAACCCCAAACTACTAACGTCTGGAACCACGAACACCCCTGTTCAGATACTCTGGTCCCATAACTACGTGCAATAACACCAGCCAGCAGCAAGTCGCCTCCCAGAACCGAGCAGCCACGCAGTCGACTGAAGATGGGAATCACAGGTTCAGATGTCTGGTTACTGGAGGCTACAGTTTCACAGGTTACTGGAGACACTGACCTGGAGCTTGGCCTTGGAAACCTGCCACCATCTCTGACTGCCAGCACCTGGCTGCTGACCTGGGAGAAGACCAGAAAGGTGAAATCCTGTGGTCACCATTTGTCCCCCTCGCTGCGAAAGAGTGCCCTGAGTGATTCCAGGGCATGTACTGCTCTACCAGCATCCCTTGCTGCATTACTGTGAAGGACATACCCTTAGCTTGACTCTTCTTGTCTCAAGCTCACAACTATAACTTAAGGACAATAGAAACACCCAGACTTTTGGGCAGATTTCTGTGTGTTGCTTTGCTTGGGGAAACAGCAAAGTTAAAGTAGCATTTCATTTTAACACTTTCAAAATTAAATTCTCCATCACAGTGATGTGTGCTTTTATTTAAAAATGTACCTCTGCTTTAATTTAGTTCCCCTCCCTCCCCAAAAAAAACCCAACCCAAAATGTTCAATTTGAACTCTAATTTTAAAAAATAAAGAAAGAACTCCAGAAGCTTTTTTAGCACATGAGGAATTGGGCATCCTGGACTATGGCTCTGGGGGGGCAGTTGCAACTTGGGAGTATTTACTGCAGCAAAACTTTTCATTTTGAAGACCCTCTGAGGAGTGCTGATGCCATCATCAGCCAGCTGGGAGTCTTGGGCAATGTAATGCTGGTTCAGCATTTCATTGGATTCCAGATGTCGCCAGCCCTAGGAGGACATAATGGTGCAGAACATATAAAACTCAGCTTTAAATATGCTCTATACTGAAAATGAACCAAGCGACTGCTGTTTTGTTCCACCCCAGTAAGCAGTAAACTTCACACCATTGCAAAAATAATAATGAACTGGTCATGGCTGTTGTGTGCACAGTGGTATTATCAAGAGATAGAAACACATCAAGAAATATTTAGCAACTTCAAGCACGACTGATGGTGTTTTGCAAAACTCCTGGACTGTGTATGTGCAATTCACCAGCAAGGGATACTTGTGGGAGATACATGGTGGAGCTGTAACGTACAGATGTTCATGTTTTAATTACAGTGATTCGGGGAAATGTTATTCTTCTGACTTAAGGGTGGCTTGTTATTCTTATAAAACCCTGTTTGCTGATAGGAGGGAAGAAAAATGGGAGTAGTGCCTCCTGGTTTGAATTAGATTGGGAGAAATGGGTTAGTACTCTGCTGCTGGGTTTCACACAGGCCTGAGCAACTGGCTTTGAAAATGGGTCGGAGAGAACATTGACTTGTTGGTCTAAGGGCTGAGTCCTGAGTCCTAAATACTGGCCAAAGCAGCCCACTTTAGCTCTGTCACCTCTGCTCTTCATGAACGATCCTCAGAGCAGCAACTGCCAGACCTGCCCACCTCTTGTTGCGTGAGCTGCAGAGATGCTCCTGGAGCATGTCCACAGCATCCAAACCACTGCACGTGTGGAAGTGGGGGGCTGAGCCAAAGGCTGCGTGCTCACATGTCTGGCCTCTTGCTTCAAGGGCATCCTTAGAAGCTGTTTCCAGGTCTGCTGTTTCCAAAGCTGGTATCTGGGCTTGGGGCATCCTTCAAAACACTGTCATTGTCTGTAAAGTTAAGCGCTGCTTTAAGTCCTGGGCTGCGGCTCCCTGGATGAAGGGCTTGGCTTCTGCAGCGACACAGCTCAGCTGGTCTGCTGTGACTATTCTCTTATTTCTTAATGCTGCTTCAAGCTCTGAGAGAGAATGATGCTACATCAGCTTGCAGAGTATGTTCTGTCTGATGCCTTTCAGGAATGGTGACCAGTTCCGGTACTTTTGGATATAAACCACCATGCTTACACAGCATTGAGGTGACTGAAGAAAGCAGGGCTGGTGTTCAACTCCTTTCTTTTTTCATGATTCTTATTTTATTCTGGCAGCACAATGTCCATAATTAACAGTGGTGTTCTAGTTTTCATGCATAACTAGAAGCTGTTAATTAAGCAACGTCAGGAGAACAATAACCGAAGCGTAGGAGGGAAGCAAAAGGATCCAGATTCATGTTTTGTTGTATTTGAGCACTTCTCAGTAAACAGAGAAGAAGAAAGACTATCTGAAAAGGGTTTGTTTTCCAGCGACTGTGTCTGGCTCTGCTTAATAGATGGATTTATTTGTACCCTTATGAATGCCACAATAACAACTGCCCTCTGTCTTTAGCATGCTAATTGTGCTAAAAAAAACCCATGTTAATCTTGCTAACTATTATAATGCCTAAGGGAAAAGAAGAATAAGGTGTCCTGCTGTTAGGTACTGTACAGACCCTGCCCGGATGTGCAAGGCAGACAGCGAGTGTGGGAAATGGATATCATACGGTTCCCGCTGTTAGGATGTAGTGGGAAAAAGTGCTGCTGCAGGATGGTAGCTCTGTGATTAGGGCATCCTAGAGAGGGGCAGGGCAGGGGGGGGGAAGATCAAAATGGAATAATTGTTTTTGCTTTTATGTACAAAAAAAGCCTTTTGGAGTAGACTGATGGAAGTCAGAAATTCACATCAAAGTCTTTAAGCCATTTTAAAAGGAGGAACAAACTCTTGGAAAAATTGAAAAAGCCCATTCAGATATTTTTAGGGCAAAACATTTAAAACTGTTCATGTCAAAGCAGTATTTTCTTTAGTGATGGGCCTAGATTGAATTGTTCTTACAAAGCAGCAATGAAGCCACTTAGTTTGGGGTCAAACAGGCCATTTTGTTCAAACAACCTTTTTTACTTCTGTTTTGCTAACCTCTCTGTCATCCTTTGCCCTCATTTGGAGCTGTTTTTAAACTTTTTATTTGGGGTTGTTTCATCCAGGAAACCTCAAGACTATTTACCTTGTTTTGCGTGACTCGGGTGACCTAGTTTTGTCTTCAGATGAATGTCTGCTGAATTGTGACTTTCATTTATCCCAATCTATTGTTTCAGCCATGCCATGAAGACCCTCTTGAGCCTGGAAGAGGCACATGGACCAATGCTTTCTGCCTTGCTCTTGGTTTTGGGAGCTCCACAGCTGCACAACTGTTTCAACCCCATGTGTTTGTGTAAGTACAAGGTCCCTTGGTTCTGAGAGGAGGAATAACCATTAGTTGCAAACTCACAGAAAAACATCTCATGAGATTGATGATTCAGAATGAAAATAAAACCACTGACTTCAAATTACATGAAAATCATGTTGAAGAAAGCTTTTTACCCGTAACGTGGTAATAGATGACACAGGCTCTTCAAAGATGGTAACAGGATCGAATGCATTTTCTCTACCACTGTAGTGGGTTTTGCAATGGATGTTTAGAGACTCACTAATGAGGCATAACTGATGTGATTAAATATGTGAAAAACTGTTGGGGGGGAAAATTGCTCAACTGACAGGAATAAGGGCTTTGGAAACTGGGTTAATAATACATGATTGCGGTGAGGGGTGTTTTGAAATCTAACTTCTGCTTATAAAATGCTCTGCAGTTTTAAGATGAAAGCTTGGGATATTAGCAGTGGAAGAATATTGACAAGATTGTCCCTTGGCAGTACACCATCTCAGTTGATGAGCTGGTGGTCTTTATCCCTGAGATAATGTCCATCTTGGGATCGCAGGAGCGGGTACAAGTAGGAGTATGTCATGCCATAGGCCAGACAATATCCTTTGTTCTTTCTTCTCCTGTGTGGTTGGCACAGTGGTTATGGTAGGTTTGGTTGGACCCTGTTCCAGCTCATCTCTTGCTGGCTGCAGCAGAGCAGGCGCAGGGTGGGTCTTGCCACCCATGAGGGCAACTGATAGGTACTTACTTTGCTTTGCATAGGAGTGTTGGACTAAGGTTCCAAATGAGATGAAAGAACAGAAAGAACTTGGTTTCTCCCCACCAAGGATTTCTCCAGGGACAGAAGCAGTTGGGCTACTCCCTGTAGAGCCTTGAGGGCCGGATCGGTCTGCTCTGAAACAGTCCTGGGCCTATGTGGACTACTTAGCCTTTTGCCTTGGTGCCTATCCTTCCTCAGCACTCTACTTCTTGGCAGTCATGCCTGCAACAACCACACCATCAATAGCACAGAGATAGCTCCACCAGACATCAGAACTGATCTGGCATCTTAACCTGGTTCGAACTTCTTGGCACACACAGTAGTGAGCAGGTAGCAATCAGAACAGGCTTTGCATTGATGCAAATACATTGACAGTTTATAATCACCCAGGTAACAACTCACTTTTCCCTGACATATCTGCATGCTGCTTTGCTTACATAGGCAAATCAAGCAGTTGGTAAAGGATCAGGGAGACATACAGTGATGTCATCAGATTTGGCAGGAATTCCTACAATATTTTTCAGTTTTGTATGAATTTGCATGTTTTCCATTTAAGAATAATAAAAAAAAAATCATTACAATTGTGCTCTAGGAAGGTGAAGTGAACTCATAACGTGACCAGTGGCCCCCTCTGTACTTTCATGGCTGATTCATTGGATGGTGTGGCCACACCTGCCCTTCCAAGGCTGGATATTGTTGTTTGCAGCGTGGGAACAAATGTTCTCTTGTAGACATCGTTATTATTGTTTCTCTCTTACATAATCCTTGGAAAGAAGCTGTGTCAAATAATCTTCCCTTTGCTTCATGGCTACAGGTGGAACTGATTTGGGGGAACACAGTGTTTTCTTAGGACTTGATATCCTTCACTGCCTGATGTTCCTGGAAGAAGGGCTCCTTCCCTGTGGGCGGCTGCCTTTGTTCTGGGGTGGGCTTGTCAGCGTAACCGATGCTGCTTACTCTGTGGGTATACACGGGCTCCGTGCCACTGAGTGATTTTCCCCTGACATGTCTGGTCTATCTTTCTTCTTTTAAATTGATTGCATACATGATATATAGAGGTCTGTGCTGTCGATACTATAAAACCCATCACGGCATCGACTGTAGGCTTCTGCCAGGTTTCCAACTCCACCAGTCTGTGAGGACTTCAGCCTAGAGAAGAGAAGGCTGCAGGGGGACCTCATTGCAGCCTTTCACTCCCTGAAGGGAGCAGAGAAACAGGAGGGGAATCAACTTTTTAAAAGGGCAGATAATGGCAGGACAAGGGGGAATGGATTAAAGCTAAAGGAGGGAAGGTTTAGATTAGATATTAGGGGGAAGTTCTTTACAGAGAGAGTGGTGAGGTGCTGGAACAGGCTGCCCAGAGAGGTGGTGGATGCCCCATCCCTGGAGGTGTTCAAGGCCAGGTTGGATGGGGCCCTGGGCAACCTTGTGTAGATCCAGGCCTGGAGGTTTGTGGCCCTGTCCATGGCAGGGTGTTGGAAAGGTATGATCCTCGGGGCCCCTAACAACCCAGACCATTCTATGATTCTATGACTTAAGTCACAAAATAGAGTAGGCGAGGGAACTGGGACTGTTTAGCCTGGAGAAAAAGGAGAGACCTTATTGCTCTCTGCAACTACCTGAAAGGAGGTTGTAGCCTCTTGGTTGGTGTCTTCTCCCAAGTAAGAAGAGATAGGACAAGAGGAAATGGCCTCAAGTTGTGCCAGGGAAGTTTGCATTGCATATTAGCAAAAAATTATTCATTGAAAGGGCTATCAGAAACTGGAACAGGCCCAGGGAATTGGTGGAGTCACCATCCCAGGGGATATGTAAAAGATGTGCAGATGT
Source organism: Zapornia atra (assembly GCA_013400835.1). NCBI lineage: Eukaryota > Metazoa > Chordata > Aves > Gruiformes > Rallidae > Zapornia > Zapornia atra. The sequence continues at coordinate 475,489 of VZTU01009623.1, forward strand.
GGTGCTTCAGGACATGGTTTAGTGGCAGATTTGACAGTGTTAAGGTTATGGTTGAAACTGATGATTTTTAAGGTCTTCCAACCAAAGTGATTCTATGATTCTGTGCTCTGCACTAAGCCAAAACTGTGCCAGGCAGCTTCTAGGCAGCCCAGGCACACAAAGATCTCAAAGTCAATCCCTAAAGTCGCTCAAGAGGTAGGAGGCTCTTTTCTTCCTAACTTCTTCACTTCTCAGAGATCATAATAGACATAGTGGCAAGAAGGATATATAGTGTTGGGGGTCACAGGAGACTTTTCTCACTTCCCCTGACCATTTAAAGATGCTCTGGCTCATTTTGTGCCATAGCATAGACTCAGAGAGCAGCTGCCTTCCCCACACCTTGCTTGGGAACAAGAGGGCAAAGCAGTTGTGAACTTAACTCAAGTTTTGGTGCTATTCAGATGAAGCCTGCCAGTCTGACCCACAAGCTCTGGAGCGATTTGGGCAGTCAGACAGGCAGAGCTGCTGTTCTCAGCTGTATAATAAGTGTTCTCTGGCAGCACACCAACTGTCTTATCTTCTTGTAAGGACAGAATCCCTTGGAGATCCAGTCTTCAGGCCCAGCTAGGATTACACTAGCTTCTCCAGGCAAATGGAGCTAGTTGCAATGCTCGACACACTAGCTTTGCCTTTCTAAGTCTCAGTCACTTTGAAATAGTGTGAGCAAGTTCAGGGGAGCAAATTAGCTGAGGGAAGTCATCTTCTATCTGTCTTAATTAAGCATTAATAAAATCTGTCATTGACTCTCCCCTGCAGTTATCAGTCAGTCAATGACATATAGTATTTCAGTCAATCATCTCCCCTTTGGGGTCACTAGAGGACTGTCCTGGTCCTTCCTCCCACTGAAGGCAGCAGGAGCCAGCTCATCAACATCAGTTGGGCTGTTTGGTGCTGTCCTGTCTACAAAATGCTTTAACACAGAATCACAGAATTGTAGGGGTTGGAAGGGACCTCCAGAGATCATTGGGTCCAACCCCCCTGCCAAAGCAGGGTCCCTAGGACAGGTCGTACAGGGAGGTATCCAGACAGGTCTTGAATATCTCCAGAGAAGGAGACTCCACACCCCCCTGGGCAGCCTGTCCCAGGGCTCTGTCACCCTCACTGTGAAAAAGTTCTTCTGCATACTGGTGTGGAACTCCCTGTGCTCCAACTTGAGGCCATTGCCCCTTGTCCTGTCCCCATAGACATTGAAAAGAGGCTGACCGTTTTGCCCTGTGTCCCACACTTCAGATATTGATAAACGTTGACCAGATCCCCCTCAGTCTTCTTTTCTCAAGGCTGAACAGCCTCAGTTCATTCAGCCTTTCCTCACAGGGGAGATGCTCCAGGCCCTTAATCATCTTGGTAGCCTCCTCTGGACTCTTTCCAGGAGACATTGTGATTACAAAGGCAGAAGCGTTACCCAGCAGTAAATCCCACTCGATCAGCAGGTTTTCATGCATCTGGCCACCCACATACCAAGGGGCATCTATGCCCAGAACCCAAACAGCTGCACCTCTGTCTATATACACAGACCTTGTGCTTGGTTCGTCCTGCCTGTGCTCAGTAAGAATGGTCTCCTCCCTTTGGGGAGATGAAGCTAGGTTGGGGTTAAATGAAGTGTGAACATGTGCCCACAAGAGCCCAAGGAAAGCTGCTGTCGTGTCAGTTCTGGCACCAGACAGCAAACGCAGACTGGAAGCTCAGGGTGGAGGGGGCAAATGAAAAACGGAAAGTGAAATGCCCACAGATCTGGAGACTTCCAGATTAGAGGGATCAAACTGCAGCTCCAGATCCACTGTTGGAGGCATGTGGCTGTTTCCGTGGTAGGTTTCTGTGTGGTATAGACCTCAGCCTCTTGTGAACCAGCTTAGGGAGGCAACACTGCATGTGTAGAAAGAGCTGGGGGGCTGTGATGGTGCTTTTCTGTCTGGGTAGATGCATATTAACAATTAAAAATATACTGGTTGTTTCTTTTTAGGGAACACAGCCAATATATAACCAAGTAAATGAAGACAGAAAATAAAGCCCAAGTTTTTGGTGCTGTTTTGTACATGGTAAGTTTTATGCAAATACATTTTTGCACGTCCTTGTACCAGCTAGATTAAAGCATTGTGAGAGCTCGGGTGTGGCGACTGGCAGAGAGCAACACACAATTCGATATGAATTTTGGGTGAAGCCATTTTATTGGGTGAAATCGCACAGATTCTTTACCTTTATTACTGCTAACATGGCAAGCTAAAAACCTGCTAATTGGTTACACACACTGTTCACACCGTATTGATTGGTTAGTAATTATAACGAGTTCTGATAAACCTAGCTTATAGCTAAATATCCTTAGTTTACCTTTAATGCCTAAGAACATCCGCACACCTGCTGTTTTTGACCATCTTATTATGGTTGGTTCCTAACATGTTCCGTTACTCCCAAATACCTTCCCATAACTGCTTCTTGGTTTAGGGCAGCCTGTACCCCTATCAACAAGGCCGCTGTGTTTTGAGAATGTGATTATTAGGATCCTCTCAGCATGAGTAACTTCTCCTCTCTCATGGGAACAGAAAAATATTGTCAGGGCCTAAATCTTGGGAGAAGAGAGCTAGGCCGCCGGCAGGCGTTCTTTCTTACCCGACACTCGGGGAACACAGCTACTGATGGGGAGGTATCGGGGTGTGTGTTTGCCCCATACGGAGCATTTACAAAGCAACTGAAAGAGCATTTCTGGCTTTGGCTTCAAGAAACAAGAGCCAGAGGAAGTTCAGTCTCTTTAGTTTCCTACTCCCTGTCTATGCTGTGAAAGGCAGGAATGAGCAGCCTGGTCTTCAGGCGAGAGCAGGAGCAGAGGCTGGTGTTTTAGCTGAGGTTTTCAAATGCGTACTAGTTTCCTAGCATAGGAGCAAGCAGGTCAATCAGCCCTGCCCCTGGCTGCCTGTCACTGCTTCCCACAGCCCCTCTTTGTACCACGCCTTGGGTAGCCCAAGCGCTGCCTGCGATGGGCCCATGTGTGATTCTGCAGGCTCAGCGATTCTGGCAGATGATGATACCACGTGTGAAGACAGACCTCCTTTCCTTTGCATGAGGAGGGAGCTTTCATCCAGCAACCCAGCGTAATTTAGTTCAAAACTAAAGCTAAAACCTCTCCCATTACTCTAAGCTGTTTGTTTAATTCTCCGTATTACTTAATGTTCTATTAAAAGTCTCTGTTCTTAAATGCTTATTGAAGCAAGCCAGAAGCACATAAAACTCCTAATGCAATTAGCAATAAAAATAATCCCAAACCAAATTACTTCATTACTATAGAAAGAAGTGCAGATTGCACAGAAGCGAATTTGCTTACAGGTACCAAGCTGGCACGGCTCCATTAATGGTGATGGACTGTTATGACCAAAGACAGAGACTCTTCTTGCTCAAGCAGGACCCACTTCAGGAGAAGGATGTTCAGCTTCTGGCAGCAGTTTTGTGCTGCTGTTTATTGGGTTTTTTTCTGTTGTTTTTTGTTTTATATGTTTCTTAGGAACTGGTGCAAGTTGTTCATTATTTTTTAACCAAATCTAGAAAAATGAAGTACCAGTAATATTTTCCCTTGGTGCTACCCCATCTTTTCCACCACATTATTGCGTGCTTTGTACCAGCAGTGTCTCCAGGAGATAATCCCTTTCCCCTGTCTTCCCCATGAAGAAGCAATTCCACCTTGTCCATACCGCAAGCAGCACTTTCAGCTGTGGCAGCATCCAGTAGCTAAGCAACAAACAGCATCCCCAAACAAGAAATCAAAGTGTATGGGAGACAAAAAACCCTTGCCACTCACATTATAGTGGGATCCAGCAAAAAAATGCTGCATCATGGTTACTTTTGCTTCGTGCTAAAAAGGAATCAGGTTGCCACATCTTGCAAACAGCCTGTTCCCTACAGCATAATGGTGCTTGCCAGGTCCTTTTGTATTAGCCATCAGCAGAGTTTTCAGCCTGGCTTGGTCCAGGAAGACTTTCAGAGTAGTCATCTGGGCACACAAGGCTGAGAGCATCACCTTGTTTCCTGTCTTCTGCAAGTAGCAGAGGAGAAATTTAGGATGTGAGTAGGAATGGCTTATGCCTGGTGGTTCATCCCCACGTTGGCAAAGCTTGGGAGGGGAGAGCAAAGCTGTGAGAGTGCTGCACCCAGAGCTGGGATAGTGCTACAGCACTGTGTCTGGAAATACTCTGTGACTCTGGCTCCCAAATACTCTGGGTAAGAAAAAATTACCAGTATACTTACAGTCATGGACCTTTTGGGGGGGTGGTTGGAGGTTATTGCTTTTGCTTTTTTACCCCTGCACTTAAAAAAACACAGTCTTCATACTGCTGGGTTAAAGCCAAGAGACAGTGCCAATCTCTGCAGCTGTGTCTTGAGCATTCCCTTCCACTTGTTTCTTCATCCTGCTCCCATTTTCTTGCCCCTCTCACACCTATGCTGCCTTGACTGAACTGACTGAAGCCCAATTTCCTTTTAATAGGCAAAGTGGCTTTTATCTGGTGCCTGAGCTATGGCCTAACATGTGTTTCATTACACAAGTCCTAATAACCTTTCCCTATATCGTCCGTTCTGTTTTTAACATGCCTTTTAATGAGAAAACAAAGTTCATCATGTTAACAGAGTAAAAGGTCCTAATGGGCAGAATCCTTGGCTTAACTGGCTGCATTGATAGCTCAGTGAGGCTACTACAACAAGCAAATAATAAATATATAACAAGCTGTTCCTGATTCTCCAATCAAGCTCATTTGACTTATTCTAGATAAGATATTCAGTGTATTATTAGTATCAGCTTGGAGCAAGGCTGTGGAAGAAGATAATTAGAACTGAACAGTCTTCTGTGGTGTTATATTTAGACATTCGTTAGGAGTATATTATTGACTACAATCAATGAGACAGGACACCTGATACATCAGCAGTGTTTAAAGAGGATGTTCTGGATCAGCAAATAGACTTCACAGCCAGTCAGGGATTACTTGTGAACCTCAGTCTGAGAAGAAAAATCTTTGCTGAGAAACATGCTTGAGATGGAGTTTGGTCAATAGGGCACATGTAGAACTGTTGGAGAGGGTTCAGAGGAGGCCATGAAGATGATTAGAGGGCTGGAGCAGCTCCCCTATGAAGAGAGGCTGAGGGAGCTGGGCTTGTTCAGCCTAGAGAAGAGAAGGCTGCGGGGGGGACCTCATTGCAGCCTTCCACTCCCTGAAGGGAGCTTATAAGCAGGAGGGGAATCAACTTTTTAAAAGGGTTGACAATAGCAGGACAAGGGGGAATGGATTGAAGCTGAAGGAGGGAAGGTTTAGATTAGATATTAGGGGGAAGTTTTTTACAGAGAGAGTGGTGAGGTGCTGGAACAGGCTGCCTGGAGAGGTGGTGGATGCCCTGTCCCTGAAGGTGTTCAAGGCCAGGTTGGATGGGGCCCTGGGCAACCTTGTGTAGCTCCAGGCCTGGAGGTTGGTGTCCCTGCCTGTGGTGGGGGGGGTTGGAACTCTGTGATCCTTGGGGTCCCTTCCAACCCAGACCATTCTGTGATTCTATGAGTCTGTGAAATACTGATACTCACTTGGAAAGTGGAAACACAGATGTGGTTTGGAATATTGGATCTGAGGGAAGTGTGCAGGGGATAGCAAGCACCCGACTGGCACTAGCTCGGTGAGTGCACTGTGATTTTGCTGCTGAGTCCTACTCCCCTCAGCAGCCTTGTGGGGAGGGGAGAAACAATCCAGTAGATATAAAACAGAGGAGCAAAGGTCGGGTTTGGTGTTTGTCCCACTCCTGCATGAAAGTTCTTATAAATTCAGAGGCAGAAAATTCCCATTCCTTCAAACGCTAGCATCATCTCCCTGGTCTCCTAGTGGGGACATCCACCCCACTGCAACCTTCCTGAACCAAGAGAGATGTGTCCCTTTGGGCACAATGAGGTGATGAAAAAGGTAGCAGAAAGCTTTTATTGATAGGAATACACATGGTCACGCTTCCTAAAATACTGACGATGATGCTGATAATCCATGGCCTCCTTCAGGAGCCACTAGGGTCATAGCAAAGGGAAGCTGGCCTTCAGGAGCAGGGGTGACCTACACAGCTATGTTGTCCATTGAATCCTGGAATTATTATTAATAATAATAGAACAGTTGCTGGCAGCCTTGCTGCAAGGATCCCACATTGCATATGAGTCTTCTGAGCTGCCTTCCCTTCCTTCTTCAGGATAGGGTATATTGTGTCTGAAAGAAGTTCAAAGCATTTTCTTGCCCTAAGTTACAGGTGGAGGGGACTTCACTACTTTTTGGGTTTAGAATTGGCACTGACCAGTTCATCAGTGGAGCTGTGCTGACTTAAGCCAGTTTGTTACCTGCCTTCTATGTAGAAAACTTGAGAAGCAGCTAATTTTACTTTGTTCATCTTTACTTAGGGCTTTTTCCTGGATCTGGGAAACTGCTATTCTTGACTTTTCCTAGTCCTCCACAGTGAAATAATCCCATCCCTTACTTGCCAAGGTGCTAGGTCCCTTTTTTTTTACAGCAGTACTGTGGAAATTATAAATCATCTGCATTGTCAGACCTTTTGGAAGGTTGTCTGGGGATGGGTTGAGCGTTGTGGATGGCTGTTCCCTTGATTTGACCAATTCACTCTGCCAACCAGATGTCTTCCATGGCTTGTGCTGCACCCCAGACCTGGCCATTGCACTCTCACGGTGTTTACCTGAGACTTTGGTGCTGGTACTTTGCAACTCCACAGCTGCTTGGAGTTTATAAGGGGAGAGTTAATCTGGAAAATCACAGCACAGAGATAAAATAGGTGAAGCCAGTGGTTGTTACTGCACTTTTACAGTTGTGAAGGAGTATTTACCTATTTACAATTTTACTGGGTTACCAACTAGAGTAAAGCTGCTTTTCCTGTTCATGCATGTACTGAGACCGTTGATTTCTATGACATGGTCATTTCATTGCTTTGCCTTCTGGAAGCTTTTCCTTAATTGTTCCCTGCAGTTTAGCAACCTGAAACCACCTGTATAACCCGAGTCTATCTCAGGCATAGGATTCTATCCCCAACCCCCTTGCTCATTTTTAACTAATAATTTATTTATTTTTCAAAACATTTGAGTTCTGACCTCTCCTTTAGACTAGTCTGAAATTGGCTTTTGCTTTAACATTCACACTGGACTTGATGTGCATCGGGGGGTTAACGTGGAAGGCTGTGCTGTGTATAGTTTTCCATAGGGGCATGACTCATTGAAGTCAGACAGATCAGATCAGACAGCTAGGGTGGGACCTGCATCCCTTACCACAGCTTCCATGGCAGCTTTGGCAGGCAGCCCTCTGGGCTGAGATGTTCCCGGGAAGAAAGTATTGCCCTTGGGTGGTCCCAGGGTCTCCCAGGGACCACAGAGGGATCCTAGACCAGGCACATAATTCCCAGACAGCTAAATTAGGGAGAATGGATCCCATTGCAAGCTCCAAGGAACTTCAGGCACTCTGAGGACATGTTTCACTTTAAGCAAGATATTTGATTGTTAATTAATGTTATCAGGCGCCAAAGGAGCCACGTTGCCTTCAGTGCTGAAACACCAGGTTTCATGCCCTCATCATGCTCTCAGCAGCAGTGCCAGAAACAAAGTGGAGAGAAGTTTAGGCCAACAGGCTCCAGCCTGCAGGTCTAATGTTAGAGAGTCATGTATTGCTTCTTAAAGAAGTGTCTGGGTCTTCACAGGGGCCACACCAGCAGAGGGACACGTTTGGTGCTACCAGTCATCAGATCAGATGGAAAGACCATCCAGACCAAGGTGGAAAAGAGGGAGCTTTTCTGATGATGACAAAAAAAGAAATTGTGGGTCTCAAGAAGCTTCAGCTGCTTGTTCCTGGAACACTGCTCTCCTGTTTCTAAACTTTCCCTCCCCCAAAAACCAATCAGTCTGTTTTGACAATGGCTTCTTCAAAAATGGGCTTCTCCAGGGGGAGAGCGGGGAACACTGGGCTGTGAGGGACTGACCTCCTTTCCAGCACACATCACTGCTCAGCCTGGCAGGGCTCTCCAGAGCTTTCTGAAATATGTGCAGCCATTCCTGTGGCTTTTCTCAAAATAATAATAATAATAGCATAACTTGCCTCTAATAGTGCCCGATGTAGCTGCATATGCTGCTCACCCCTAAGACTGCCCCCAGTCTCTCAAGAGCTGCTGAGGACATGGTGACATATGGAGTAATTGTGCCAAGAATAGGGTTTTTTTCCCCTCTCCAATCCTGCCTTGCTGACCATTTTGCTTTCTTCTGAGGAGCTGTGTGCATGGAGGCGAAGGGAGGGGGGGAGGTTTATGATGTTGGTCTGGCTGGGAGAGATGTTGCTTCTCCTTTTACCATGGTAACAGGGAGGAATTGATATGCAGTGGGGATGGGAAGGCTTGTAGCATTGTATCTGGAGGGAACAGAGACTTTTTTCTTGGGGAAACTCTTTGGTCAAGGGAAGCAGAGGAGGAAATTGCCTTCTTGGCAGATCCCTGCAATTCCTGCTTGGCAGAAACAGGACCACCTTTCCCTTAGCAGATGCAGGGTCCTGTCTGTGCTAAAATAATAACGCAAAGAAAGTAGCTGTCTGTGTGAGTCAGGGGGAATCCCCTCCCTCCTCTTAATTTGCTGCCTCTGGGTGTTCTGAAGGAGCACATGAATGTGTAGGACCAGAGCGGTCAGACCCTATTTACTGCCTAGTGGGCTTTTCACCTAGTTCTCAGTCTATTCATTCTCCTCATCTTATAACCTTTCACTCTCCCCCTTCTCATTTTTCCTTCATTAGTTTGAAATGTGCCCTCCAACCTGGCCCCACACTCTGCTGAAGCAAGATTTGCCATATGGAAAGGCTGCCAGGCTCCGTACCTATGGGGTAGGAGGCTGTGTGGTGGCCCAGGACCCCCCTGTCCTAGGCACCTTGAAGCAAAGAAGAAGGTTGACCCCAAAACCCCTGGACTGGGATAACTGGGAACCCTGGGCTGAGAGAGCTGCAGCTGGGGCCAGGACTGTGGCAGCTGCCAAGTTCTCAGCCAGGCACTACTTCTTTGGCTTCGCTTTTGGTACTAAAAAATGGGGAAGAAGCATTCAAAACAACATAAGAAATGCTCTGTGATGATCATCCCACTGAACTCCTGCAGAAACAAGTCACTGAAGCCCCATAATTGTCCTCCACACTGGTGGCATCACCTGAGACCCTCATGGCCAAGGCTGGAGTGCTGCTCCCACTGAGTTCATGCCAGACCAGTCTCAGGTGAGTTTGTTGTGCAATAGATCACAGCTGCTTTTTCAAAGAATCCTTTCTCCCTCCAGCTTTTCCTTCATTCCACTTCCCTGAATTGCACCCTGCTTGGTTCCCCTGCATCCAGCTGCAAAGATTTACTAACACAAATACCTTCCATCATTAAAAGTGTCCCGTTGACTGAGATGGGATTCTCTGCTCTGGGGAGAACAGCACCAAGCTGTTAGATGTGCTGTTTTACCAAAATTAGAGCTAAAATATGGTTTTGGTTTAGGTTTTTTACCCCTCAGTGGTAATCTCCTCTACTTGGTTCTTTGGAGCTGGATAGAAATTGACTCTCTCCCTGGTCTGCAGCCATTCTTTTGTGTTGGCAGCAGCTCTAATTATGCACCAATTAACCTTAATTAAACCAATTCCCGTGTAACTGCACATGCAGACAATGCACTGAACAAACGGCCTGACAAATATTGTCACTTAAAAGGCACAAAAATGTGTCAAATCCTTAATTGGAAAGTCAGATTGTAAATTGCTGCATATTTCTAGCTCTGTTCTTAATACAATCTAACAAGAATAGTGGCCAAATGCTCCTAAAAACTTTGATTCAATTAATTTTCTCCAGCCACTGAGGCCAAAATTTGTGTAGGAAAAGGGGGTGATGGAGCAATCCTTGGTTGTAGCAGGATGGTTAAGGTGGCAGCGGGGTGGTGAGCCCTAGGTAGAGAGAAACCAGGTTCCCCTTGTAGAGCCAGGGTAACTTTGGGGAACCTGCTGGATTATTTGGTGACCCCCCTGCTAACCCTTGTCAGGCTATTTGTCCAGAAAACGCTCCCTAATGGGGGCTGGCCCTTGCATCATGCAGCGGGGCTCCAATTTTGTTGGGAGTGGGCTGCAGTATGCAACCTGTAAGTGGTAACGCAGCCAACAGATGGTGCTCGTACATACAGTTACTCCAGGGTTCTCGAGAAAATGCCACACAAGCTTTCTTCATTTTACGATGCAGTGGGGTTTGGGGTTTTTTGGAGGGGGATGCTGCAAACAGCAGGGGTTTACCTGAATTTACGTGAGCAGAACCAGCCCGTGGGACCTCTGGTTTGCGCACAGAGGGGTTGCTTTCAGTGTGAACCCTTTGCAAAGTCTGATATAGGGGAAATTAGTTAGACTGAGAAAAAGTCCAGGCTCAGCATCACTTACTTATTCCCCAGTGGGAAAAAACAGAAAAAAAGAAAGAAAAAAAAAAAAAGGGGAAAAAAAAGGTTGGGAGACCACAAGATTGGTTTGCAGCAGAGCAGCAAGAAAAAAAATTATAGCAAGCATTGAATTCAGAATTTCTTTTTCCCTGCTGTTCCTTAAATGTGTTTATTTGAGGGGGGAAAAAACTACCCTTTAAATCCTTTAATATCTATTGACTTTCTGGTGGTTCAGTTTTAGGCTACTGAATGCTTCCCTTTCTGCAGTTAATCAAACAGGCTCTAGGCATAGCACTTTGTGGTAAAATATTCTGCCTTGTGAATACTGCAATTAAAAGCAAAGCTAATTAAGCATGTAAATCATGCCCATATAAATTAGCTGCTAACACGTTCACTTGGCCACTGCCGCTGATTGCGCCGGGAAGGGGGATTCAGGAGATGCGATTGCCTGTGCCGAGGAGCCGCTTGGGAAAGGAGGACGCGCAGCTGGAACACGTGTAGCATAGAATGGGCTGGGTTGGGAGGGACCCCAAGGATCAGAACTGCTGGAGAAGGTTCAGAGGGGGCCATGAAGATGATTAGAGGGCTGGAGCACCTCCCCTATGAAGAGAGGCTGAAGGAGCTGGGCTTGTTCAGCCTGGAGAAGAGAAGGCTGCGAGGGGACCTCATTGCAGCCTTCCAGTCCCTGAAGGGAGCAGAGAAACAGGAGGGGAATCAGCTTTTTAAAAGGGTCGATAATGGCAGGACAAGGGGGAATGGATTAAAGCTGAAGGAGGGAAGGTTTAGATTAGATATTAGGGGGAAGTTCTTTACAGAGAGACTGGNAGGGGGGTTGGAGCTCTGTGATCCTTGGGGTCCCTCCCAACACAGATCATTCGATGATTCTATAATTCTATGATCAGAGAGTTCCAACCCCCCTGCCACAGGCAGGGCCACCAACCTCCAGGCCTGGATCTACACAAGGTTGTCCAGGGCCCCATCCAAGGTTGCGGTGGGAGGATGGTGGTGTCTCACGGTCAGACACAGCCCCACCAACACAGAGCTGAGGGAGGGATGGGTGACAACGGATGCAAACGCAACTCAAAGTCAGGGATGGGGACAAGGAATAACGAGCTGCCACACTGCTCCATTTATGAAGTGACATGACCCCATCCATCTTTTCCTGAAACATAAAAACACTTCTCTGGGCTGTAATAGAATTCGGGATAGGGTTCGGGGTGACTCCAGTAAAGGGATTCAGCTCTACTTCAAAACACACTCCCAGGAGAAAGGATGGAAGCATTCCCAGCTTGCTGGCCAGGCTCATCCCTGCAGCCATCCTGCAGAGCCCAGCAGAAGTTGGGGGAACTGGAGAGTCTTTGTTTTTGCTAGAAACACCAAGCATTTCCTGGTAGGCATGAAAGCAAGTTGCCTTCCAGCCAAGCCTTCAGCCCAGAGAAAACAAGTGGAAGGTGGCACGTCTGGGAGCAGAGCTATAGGGGCAAATGGGTTGCTGTGAAAAACACAGAAAGAGGAATGAGAAGCCTTTTGCAAATAAGGCAACAATAGAAAACGTGCTTTGGCAGCTGGACAGGTGTGTGAAAGCCCAGGTAAAATATAGGTGGGGATGAAAGTTGCTGCCAATGTCGGGGACACTGCTATTCCCGGGTTTGCATTCAAAACCAACATGTCTTCCCCCAGGAGCACCATTTTTCCTTCCAAGCCACCCATCAGCCTGTACTGGGTGGTGAGAAATCCCTGCCTTCTGCAGAGAGGAGGTCCCATGAGCTGCTCCACCCGTGGCTCTCCATCTCCCCCACATTCACATGCATCCTACGCAGACACTGCAAGATCTTGAAAAGCACCCCGGGGGCATCCAACTCACTTTTCATTAAAGAGAAAAGAATGGGCACCTGGACAGCACTCAGCGAGGCCAAAGGGTCGGAGGCAGATGGCTGAGCAGGCTCTGGGCTCGAGGGCCAGAGGAAGGTGCTTCTGAAGAGCAATGGAGGGAAGCTGCCAGGCTGAGCGGGAAGCCACAGACAGCTGGCTACTAAATGCCCACTGCTCAGCTAGACCTGATTTTTTTTTATTATTATTATTTTCATTAGATAAAAAGTAAAAATTGTATGCTCCTCTTGCAAGAGCTGAGGCCATGAAACTAAACTGCATTTTTCATCACTCCTGCCTGTTTGAAAGCAAGTATCTTCTGAGAGCAGAGCTCACTTCTCTGAATGTGCCGAGCTGACCTTTGCTGGATCAGGCTCAGGAATCACCTGCTCACCAGGACCTGGGCCCAAGATTTAGAGCAGAAAGCTCTGAAGAAGCCAGCACCAAATCCTCTTCTCCCTGGAAAGTACCTTGACCAGCTACCTTCTTCATCCTGCTTAGAGCTGGACCAGTGGGCAACCAGCAACAGGAATAGCCACAAGATGATGAAGAAGGAGGAAGCTTGTAATGAAGTGGTTGGACCATTCCCCTGTCTGGCTTCAGCCTCTGCTGCCTTGAACACTTCATTTGCTGTTTTACAGTGCTGACAGGGGATGAAAGATAATGGTCCCTACTAGGACAAACTGCACTATGGCTGTGAGTCTGCAATTAAGTTTTTTCCCTTGTCTGCCATCAGTGACATATTTTTCTATGACAAACTCTTGAGTATGGATGGACTGCCTGGTAGCAATGGAAGGAGTAGCAATGTAATTTCAAGTAGCTCTAGGCAAATTCACTCACACTAAAATTAAACAGCCACAGGAGCTTGTTCCCAATTTTTTTGCTGAATGGTGCTCAGAAGGCCCAAGGAAGAGGCTCCCCAGCAGCATATTTTAACCACAGATCCTGATGGGTGAGCATCCAGCTCTGCTGTGACAAGATCCATGCATCCATGTGGGATACAAAGGGAGTCAACTTAATTGCAAATCAAGTCATCAGGCAAGTCCCCCAGTACCTCTTTCCCACCCACAGCAGGGTTTCAGCACTGTCATTACTGTGGGCGGCTCTGTCATTTGCATCTCCTGCTGAAGACATTAAAGGAGTCACAAACATGCCAGCCCGAATGCGTCACCTTCACCCCGTGCCTCTTGGTGCCCCAAAAGAAATTCCTGGTGCCTTCAGCAGAAATCTGTGGATAAGCAGAGAAGAGGAGGCTGGGGGAGACAGTCGTGCTGGCTACAGGTGGTTTGGTGGTGGGTCCCAGGCTAGGGATCTGCAGTCCACAGTTACAAGCTGGAGGAAAAACCTGAGGAGCAAATGCCTCCCCTAAATGTACATCCTGTTACCAGGAGAGTGGGAGTGATGGTCCCCTGGCTCTGCCCAGACTTGAAATTCTGTTCCGGAACAGATATTTTAGGTCACCTTGAGGAAGATACTTAATCTCCCTCTGTTCCCATTCCCCAAGCAAAATACAGGAATAGCAACACCGCCTCCCTTCCAGCAGAGTAAGTGCATTAAAGATGTGAGGTGATGGGAGCCCCGGAAGGGCCTAGATGGAAGAGATTCATTTGAATACATTGGTTGTGCATTACTCACTCAGCCCTGAGTTTTAATCTTCTCCTCCTCTCCATCATTGTAATCTAAATTTCCTTGAGCTCTCTCACTACGGCTCAGCCCCAGTTTAATCCCTGCCTCATTTGAGTGATTTCTCCAATTCCTCCTTTAGCACACGGCGAGGCTTATGTTAGCCCTCATCTCCCCTCTATCACTGGAGAGCTGCTAACGCTCCCTTCACAGGGAGCACCAGCAGTTTATTTGGGAGCTTGAGCAACTTCTCTAAATAATTTCCCTTCTGGTTTTCCAGTCCAGTGACTCACAGTTCAGTCTCTTTCAGAGCTGCTGAACCATCTTGCATTTGGGGGTTGGAAGTCTGCTTTCCATCAAAGCGGTGGCAGCCTGCCCTTCCTCTTCTCTCCAGTGGGATGTTTGGTCCGGGCAGAGGTGCGTGGGGCACCCCTTGCTCACACTGGTAGAAGTGATGTGTTTTGCAGAAGTGTAGCCAGTAAACTCCAGTGAGCAGCAGGACTGAGCACCCATACCTCATGTTGCACATGAGAGCTAGTCGTTCTGCTCTGGAGCCCTGGGACAGGCTGCCCAGGGGGGTGTGGAGTCTCCTTCTCTGGAGATATTCAAGACCTCTCTGGACGCCTCCCTGTGCAACCTGTCCTAGGGACCCTGCTTTGGCAGGGGGGTTGGGCTTGATGATCTCTGGAGGTCCCTTCCAACCCCTACAGTTCTGTGACTCTGAAAAGTTGTTCTTTTCTGCAGGAATGAGTGCTCAGGATGCTCCTGGGGAGGAGCAAGTCTGTATCTTGTTACAGGGGGCTTCTTACTGCCGTTCTGCTTTGCAGTCTTCTTTGTAAAAGCTGATTTTTTTATATATATATATATGTACATGTATATATACATGTGTGTATCTCTATATAAATATATACTTTTATATATATATATACACACACACATATATATATATATATATACTTTTACGTACCCCACATGTTGCCATTGCATATCAAGCAACGCTGCACAGGTAATTTCCCTCCATGGCAGGTGCTACATTTGGAGTTGTAGTTTTTTAACTTCCAGCTTTCTGGACTGTTTTTCCAGCAGGATTATTTGTTACTCTATTAGCAAACAAGCCCTGGCTCACACTGGCAGGAGGAATATAATATAATACAATTCTCAATTTATTAGCTTGGTTCACATGATGTTATCAAGAATGGGTTGTAATGTGTAGTGGCACCTGCGGTACCTTCCTGACTTACTGTCAGGAACACTGTTTGTGCAGCAGTTGTGTTACACCACAAATAATTATATTACATTCAATTTGTATCATTACATGTTAACACAACCATGCCTGCAGCACGGTATCATCCTTCATTAATGCCTGAGGCAGAACAGCAAGGCATAAATACCCTCCCTGGTGCTTTTCCTTTGAAATGATGTTCTACTATTTATTAAAACATAGATCAAAAATGACGTATTAAAAGATACAGAAAGGCAAAAATCTCCCCTGGATTAATAGAGGAAGGACACCAATTAAAATTCATTGCTCTGAAAATGATTGCTCTACAAATTTAAGGAGATGCTGTCAAGTTTGGTAAACTCCAGAAATGACAAATCTTATTTTCCCTGCGTTTCTCTGCACATTTCCCACAATCCTCTGTGTCCTTGTCACAACAAAATGCTGAAGTGAGTTCTAGGGAAAATTCAGCTACTTATACGCAACCCAACCCTCTAGAGGACAGCACCATCCTGGCCTTCAGGACCCAGTACCTCTGCTCTGTAGTTAGCATAGCCCTGACATGAGTCCTCTGGGCAGGCTGTGAAGAATGGTGCAGAGAGGGGACCATCTGTGATAGAGTAACTTGGCCAGTGGTCCTTCTGAGAGGGTCCTAGTCTCTCCAGAAACCTCACACAAGCCCTTTGCACCCTGCAGCTCGTGGGCAGATGTGAAGCTGTTCAATAACTCTTGCCTCTGGGAGCAGCTGCTGCATGGCTGATGCTGAAGAGCTCTTTAGGGCTCCTCTAGATGTGTAGGCCTCCTCACAAAGGCTGTTTAGAGAAGCACCTATGTAGCCTATCTCCATATGTTAAAAGAGACTCAGATAGCAAGAGCTAGGGTGGTAAGACATCTCACCACATGAGCATTAAGCCTCTTTCACTTTTGAAAGTTTTCTTCATGGGATCTACTCCTCTCATAGAGCACAGTTTTTGTCACATCATCTGAACTACCAAAACAGTCTGGAAGAACATGCCAAAATCACCTAAAAAACCCCATCAACAACAACAAAAAAATGCCCCTTGACCCACACAGCCAAACCTTGTTTGAGGAGGTCTGCTTATTCTGGAAGCTGTTAGCAACATACCAAATGGATTTTAAGCCTTAAGGATGCCTGGAAATGGGTGCATAATTTCAGCATGGAGTGTTTGTGAGTATCTTTGCCTATTAAAGATCCTCTTTAGGCTCTGGGAAGTAGTGTACTGATTGCAAATAACAAGGCCAAGGTGGAAGAGCCATGGGTGAGCTCCTGGCAGAAGAGAGATGCTGATGTGCTGCTCATAGGGAGACTCAATGTGGTTGTTTCTACCTTATTCAAAGAAAAGAACTTAGAAAAACTCTTATAATGTCAGCAGATGTTTCTGTCCTCATGAAAATAAAACTACAAGGTGCCAGGATTCAGTGGACTTTTCCTGGAAGCATTTAAGGGCACGTTCCACCACCCATGCCATACTGGGGGAAGGAAGAGGTTTCAAAGAGGCTACCTGCAAAATAAGGTACCGGGAGTTCAGGTCAAATGTCACCCCAGCTCGTGGTGATGAACACCTCTCTGTGTCAACAGGTGAACATGGGTATCAAAATCTAAACCATGCCAAGGGTTGAGAGTCAAGTCCACTTAGTCTTGTGAAACAGCTGCATCTGGAAGGTTTGGGGCAATTCAGAGGGGAGCAAGATGTATTTAATTAAATAACTTTTGTGTATTTCCAGGAAGCAGGAGCATTTTCAGCTGTTAGTGTGAGACAAGGTGAACAGGGCAGGATGCAGATGGAAAATAATTACACATATATTATTAAAGTACAGGTCATTTATCTTGTTAGTAAGACAGATACCAAGCACGTGGAGACAAGAGGTGGCCCCCATCTCTAACTTACATAGGATATAGCTTAAAAATAATAGAGATTTGAACATATTCCACGAAGAATTCTCTAAAACTAATGGCAGTTGAAAGCCAGATGAAGTAGCTATTTTATCTGGCAAACTTCCATGCAAAATTTCCTGCTGATGCTGGCTCAGACAGATGGAGATTTGGGGGGTGGGGGGGGAAGAAAGAACAAAGTGCCATAGGGCTTTATTGGATGAGCCTTGAAAGGTTTCTGCAAGCTTCTATCACAAGGTTTATGAACCTTGGGCTTGTTAACTTCACCACAGTTTTGTTCAGTGTTTTAACCCTGCTTTATTTCCTGTGGTCCAGATGACACATTTACACATCCTCAGAAAATTTAGTGGAATGCTCTTCAAACAACGTGAGTCTCTGCACGAGGAAGGGCAAAGACTTGCTGATTTTACCTCAATATATAAAAAATTGTTGAATATCACTGTATAGAGTGCTTTTTTTTTTTTTTTCCCTTGAAATGCCTTCGTTGGTTAGATCATGCAAATTTAGTGCAGGCTGATGCTTCTGTAAGATGAAAAGTATGAACAACTCATGAATATTTCATCATTTGTTTCTGCACTGGTCAGAAATGGTAATTTGAGCTCCAGACTGCAGAGATTTAGGAAAAAGCGGACATTCAGGAGGTAAATACTGGGGAGAAAATGTGCTTTTGACAGGGTTTTTCCATGCCAGTGCTGGTATGTAGACAAGTTGCCTAAAGGACATGAAACTGAGATAATCTATGGAGGGCACGTATTTGGGCACTGTTACTGAAGCAATACTTGATCTGCAATGCATTTAACTCTTTAGTATTTGCTTTAAGTACTTCCCCCAACCCGTCTTCTGAGAACTGAAAGCACCACATCACCCATGATCATCCTACAGCAGAGAGCCCTGGACTATGTCCCCATTCACCTCAGGCTTGATATGCACCAACATCTCCCTCAGGATTTGAGTACTGCCCTAGAAAGGCTGCCAAGGGGAAAATATCAGCTAAGGTTCTGTAGCTGAAGGTGCATCAGCCTTGATTCCCCTCTCCAGGCTTCCTTTACCTTTTGCTGCAATGTCTGTGGCCATCTACCTTGCTCTCTTTTATGCAATTTATCCAATGAGAGCCCCTGGGGACTGGAATTTGAAACCAACATTGTTCTTTATAACTGGTGTGCACTAATAATTTATACCCCAGCTTCAATGTTTCCTGAATACTCAGGGATCTGGGTTTGGACCACGTTATTTTGGGAGTAGGAAATGCCTTTGTCCCATGTTCTACACTATCATGTGGTAGATTTTAACTTTAATTCTTTTTTCCTGTACTAAGGACACTGAGGACTTCAGGGTTTCTTTTCTTTTTCTTTCTTTTTTTTTTAATGGGAATGCTGATTGAAATCCCATCTCTTCATTCAGCTCTGAAGCTTACACAAATGTTTTAAGTTTCTGACAAAATGAGTGGTCTCATTTTTTAAAACAATATCAATTTCTCCAAATTTTCACCTAGCTTGCTTTCTCTGCTGCTTCCCCAAAAGCAAGAGGAGGGGCAGAGATTCTGCCTTAAGCAGATGAAGTTTTTTTTTCAGTGGCTCAGATGCCAACCCTCCATCTCTTCGGCATCCAGAGCAGGCTGTCTGCGGTGGACTGAAAGTTGTCTCATCAGACTTGCGTTTCAGCATTGCCACCTGACATGTTATGACAAGCTTTTAACTTCTGAGCAGTGGTGGATGGAAACGTGTCACTACTTTGGGAGCAGCGTAGCACAGGCTGCCAAGTGTAGTTCGTGCTGCAGCGGTGTCAGCCCCTCCAAGGCAGACACCCATCCCAGCCACAGCGCTCAATGAGCAAAGAGCCAGGACTCTTCAGGAGGCCTCAACGGACCCGAGGCCTCAACAGACCCGAGACCTCAACAGACCCGAGGCCTCAACAGACCCGAGGCCTCAACAGACCCGAGACCTCAACAGACCCGAGGCCTCAACAGACCCGAGGCAAATAATTTTCTGCATGAACTACAAGAAGTAAGAGGTTGGTCACTAAGGGGGAAGCTAGGAGGCATTTTCCAAGAAGTAGGTGTTATGGGCTTGCAGTACCATGACCGTCTGTGCAAGAGCCTTAAAAAAGGATGTTAGCTGGAAATTTCCCATGGGAACTGTTTGGTTAATTGGGGCTTGTCTGGGCTCTGCTAGTTCACCTGTGTTTATTGCTACTGGTAGTGGAGGAGAAATAAAACATTAGTCTGACAAAATTCCCAGAGATGAGAGTCTGTACCTGGGAGGGCTCAGCTGGCAGAGCAGGAACTGGTGCTGTCTTCACGGTCTGTTAATGACTTGTTCTGTGTTTACTCCCTTGCTGCTCTTTATCCACTTGGGCACACCTGAGTGACATGGGGAAGAAGGCTTTTCCTGACAAACTGTCCCTGCTTTCCCTGCTGACCAGTGCCTTGCTGTGGGTCTCGCTCTTCTGTGGAGCTGCAGTGGCTGTGTTGTGCCCTCAGGTGCTGTTCCCTGGCGTTGCCGACAGCACTGATCCTCTCCCACTCACAGCATCTGGCTTTGCTTCACTGAAAGAAGTGATCACAGCAGGTAAGTAGCTCTTTAACCAGCTTTAAGAGTTCAGGGTGCACTTGGGAGATGCCTTTGGCATTGGTAGCAGCCATGTGAGTGTTCAGAGACCCAGTTTCTATGCCAGCAGCTGAAGTTCTCACCAATTTTCTCTGGAGTAATGAGCGCTCTGTTCCTCTGAAAACCTGCATTAATTAACCTGTTTAACATCTTACACAGCCTCTGCCTTGACCTGAGAGCACAGCTACACCAGTAAACATGGCAGGTCAGCGCTGCTCGCTAGCCCCAAGGGCAAGCAGAATGTATCCCTGCAGCTAAGACCTCTTCACCCCTCAACCAGCGTGGCCCTACCCTTGTGACTACAGTCTGAGAGTGAGGTGGCACAAACCAAAACCACAGGAGAGAGTGTGTGCTCAGCACAAAGATTATCAGCGCTGGATAATCCCCAGACAGGCCCTAGGTGTGTTTGGCACAGACATGGTCTCAGAGATAAGGATGGGCTATAGGGAATCTGTATGCTGCAAACCCCCCTGTCCCTATGCAGCATGAGAAGGGCAGGCTGGTTGTGGCCAAGTCTCAATGATAAACCACAGGAAACATCTCACTGCCTCATCGCTTCTTAATTTTTAGGAAGGAAGTGACTGATTTTGTGCATGGGAGTAAGGCTCAGCATGGAAACTCCTCCTGGGGCAACTCAGAGAGCTGCTACAATGGCACCAGCCTGGAGCAACTGGGCTTGATCCCAGTTTGCCTGTTGCTGGACCATTTCATAGGCATTATGGGGAGGTGAGATGCTAGAGAAGTAGCAGGTGACATAGCAGCACCCGTTGGGCACTGACTGCTTCGCCCTTGCTGCCCTGCTCCCCCGTTGTGCAGCCTCCTCACTACTCCTTCCTTCACGCCCTTGCAAGGAAGGGATGTTGGGTGGCTCACACACATGTACATCAGGAGCAAAAGCTAGTGTTACCCAGGAGAAGCAGCTGTGTGACTAGGAAAGGGGAAATGTGTCCCATGTCTCTCAGTGCTCCCAAACCCAGTTGCATCATTGCAACTCTCTTGGCTTTCTCAGAGCCAAGTGCCAGCAGCTGAGTTATCTTCACTTTTAACTGTGTGATGGGCTTGTCTGTGATTATATTGTTTTGATTGACTATTCCTTAGGTCCAGTTCAATTCTCTAACAATTTCAGTCCCAAGCTGGGCCTTGGAGTCTTCTAATGAGGTCAACAAGCCACTGCAAAATTTAGAGCAAATGGGAAAAAAGAAACATTGGTGACAGGTCACTTAACAATTTTAAAGAGCAGGAGCCATCCTCTCTGGCAGGCTGCCCTTTTCTATCTCTAATCTGTCCTGCAAAGCGGGTGGGAGATAACTGGCTGGCAGATCCCTCCCTTGTACTGATAAAAGGGGTTTTAATTTACCAGCTTGTTAGCTTGGCACTGCAGAGCAATATTAGAATGATGAGTCCCCTCCTGCTCAATGCACTTCCAAACCCTATTTATAAACTTTTTCTTAAAAAAAAAAAAAAAAAGGAGCTGAGGATTTATTGTCCTCTGGATGAAGGAGAGGAAAGAAATAACACTTATGTCTTGAAGTTTCCCTCATTAAATAGCCACACATTTGTACTGATGTGCTACCTACATCAAAAATGTGTAGTTTTTCCTGAGGTTAACCTCTTTTCTTAGGAGAAAAAAAAAAAAGGAGAAGCATAATTCCTGTATCCAGGAAAGCAGAGGCACAAGGAGGGCAAGAGACCTGTTCTGCAGAGCTGGAAAAAAAGATCACATCACTGATTATTAAAGCAGTAATTTGATCACAATCCTTTAACTTTGAGGGCGGATTAGCTAATGATGCAATTAGCAAGGAAAATACCCATACTGCCGCGTGCAATGTGCCAGGCTAATTTGTCGCTTATTTCATTACACATCTGTCTACCTACAGCAGGAATCAACACAGTTCAGAAAACCCTTTTTGTCTATCCAGCTCCTTTGAAGCTTAAAAAACCCCTTCACTGGCTCTTTCCCTGAGCCCCAGCAATCGAGGCAGGGCAGGATGGGCTTTGTTCTCATCAGTGCCGTAGTGTTTAGTATATATGTTAGAAAAATAGACTTTGTTTTAGCCTTGTTTCCTGAAAGACAACAATTGGCTTTTTATATAAGGTTGTCCTGCCTTTGTGCCTGTCAGATCCTCCTTAAAAACTGCTGCATCTCTTGGCCAGTGTGAACTACACTTGCTGGGAGAGGAGAGGAGGAGGAGGAGAAGCTCCTGGAAGAAATGAGCAAGATTTCGGAAAAAGCCTTTTGGAAATGTGGAAAAGTGGTGTCTGGGGAAAAAAAAAAACCCACCCACCCAATTACCCCCCAAAAAACAGAAGATCCCATGGGCCCAATAGTGTCCATGGGTGGTTGGTGCCCTTGCATTTGGCTGAGAAGGGCCTACCAGCAAATTCTGAGGATGGGTTGGTCTACTTGTGGGACATGCCCATCCACCTTTCCAACCACACTAAATTTAAGAATCCATTAATGTGAGATAGGAATCAAAGTGAGGAAAAAACCAAAAGTAAACCTTCAGTGTGATTCTGAGAGCTCCAATTTCAGAGTTAGAAAAGCGGGTTTTTTGTAGGTGTCCAAACCAAGACTCTCAGGCTCTGTCTCCTGAGGGACAGGCTGATTGGAGAGAGCACGAGGACTGATCTTTATCCTTAATGGGTTTTTTGCATTTAACCCTAATGGGAGGTGATGTAGAGTGAGACCAGGAGGGTGGAGGCCCTTTGGTTTTGACTGAATCTCCCTGGAGGCTGCTAAAACCCCCATAATTGGGGTTTCTAATTGGGCCAGGGAAACGAATGCCTGTGTGCTAATCCTATTAGAGAGCGAGGCTTAAGCCTGGGTATCTGTCAGCATGAACCTGTTCTCCCCAGGCCTTGGTAGTGTCGACTTCTTCGACAAAGCTTCCTGCTGTGTATGAAGTATGGTATCATTAAGCCTACGAGCAGAACAGGGCTGCGATAGCTTTTCCCATGGTGCTGCCTGAACTGTCTCTGAGATGCAGATGACGCATTGGCAAACACAGCATCAGGTCATCGAGGTCACTGCCTTGTCTCTGCCAGCCCAGATGTTAGTACAAGGAGGAGAGAGCTTAGCCAGAGCCCTGCCTCGGGGCTGACTGCCAAAATGGAGCTCCACCACACATGCCATCACACAGACGATGCAAAAACCTACTCAGGAAACTGCCATCTCCTGCCTGAAGTTCTACCTGGAAGCAGGGGCATCGGCAGCCACTCTGGGAAGACAGCATTTGACGTCCATCAGCTGAAGGCTGCCTTACAGGAATTCAAATACACTGGATCTGTGTTGATCCTGAGCAGAGAGAAAGGCAGAAGCCCACGTTACAGACCAGATGGATCCAGGCAAAACGGAGTTTGAGAGCAGACATCTAACAACATTTTATTTTCCACCACCAGAATTGCATGTTGACAGATTTCAAATATCTTTTTAAGTCCCAGTAGCCTGATTGAAAGTGGTGTGTCTTTACCAGGCTGGTTATGGCCCTTCTGAAATGTGAGTCTCACTAGCTGCATCCAAATCCTGCGCTCGTAATTAAAGTAGATTGGGCCTTTGGGGAAGGAGGAGCTGCAGAGCCTCCTTCCTAAAGCACTTTCTACTTGAATCTCATTTTGAGAAAGCATACCTGAAGGATGATGCAGAGATTAGGACGGAGATGTGTTTAGGTTTGGCAGGTCGCTTATACATTCACAGTAGGCTTCCGAGGGACAGGGCAGGAAGCCCAAGTGATGAGCCTGAGGTAGCCTTTTGGGTTTGACACAGAGGTTTCATCTTTTGGAGACATAAGGCATGAACTTAAACCCACTGCTAAGCTGCTGACATATTATTTTTTATTTTAGAAAACCCTCAGAGCTGTTTAATTCAACTGTTTTGGAATGGGAGCTGAAGAAATGCCATTCAGACTAAACCAGAGGGATAAACTGCCCATCTCCTCCATGTAATAAATACCAGTGGAAACACAAATGAAATCATCTCTCACCAGACAGGCCCTGCAATGTCAGGCCATAGACCTTCTGCTGCCACCTACGCAAGGCACCATCAGGCAGGAAATAAGGGCATGAAAAACAGGTTTCTGCAGGAGTGCGGTGGAGCCGGTTTGATGGCTGACGCAGGATGACGCCAGCACGAGCTCCAAGAAGGAAAGTGTACAATGCATCTGAGTCACCTTCCTCTGAGCACCATCAGCCTTCATTGGAACATAAAATAATCATTTTGTTGTTGCTGTTTTTCTGCTGCTAAAATCCTTTCTCTGCAGAGATCTGGGCACGTCTTGTGTGTATATGGTATCAGCTGGGTTCTTGATGCTGCTGGGTAAAGCGGAGTCTCACCTGTCTCTGGATGGGGAGGTGAGCTTGCCCAGGTGATGCTGCTGATGTAGGGTTATAAAGAGTGGATGCAAATACTTTCACAGCTGGGTGGGTTGAGGCACCTTCTGTTCACTTCCAAGAAAGCTGCAGAGAAAGTTCTTGCTTTTCCTTTCCCCATCCTGTCCAGCTACCCTAAACATAGTTTTGTGGTTTTTTGAATGTACCATAGAGCTAAGGCTCCTGCTCTGGCTCTCTGGGAAGGTGGTGAAGTTTAAGGTAATGGCCTGTCCTAGCTAGTGCCATGGAGGACCTCAGGCTGCCCAGTGCTCCCTGCAGAGCCCACCAGCAGAATAGTTCCAGGGGAGCATTGCTTGTTGCCCAAGAGGTGGGCTTCCCAAAGAGATAACGAGCTGTTTGCCTGTTTCATCACCAGCTTCTTATGTGATTCATTTTTTTTTCTACTTCAGTGGCACCTTTGGGAGATGACAGCCTTGTGCTGAAGACTGAAAAGGCTGTGGTATGTGGTTACTGGATGGGTAAGTGCTTGCTTTCTCCTCTCTTCCTCTACAGTGTGTTGGGACTTATCCACAGTGCCATGAAATAAACGTGCAGAGCCAGTTCTACCAGCGAGCACTTCCTCCTGTGTAACAGGAATCTCAGTAAACTGGGTCTACCATCACCTTGGGTCAGGAGGGTGGTTGTGGAGAGGAGGAGAAAGGTGTGGATGGGGTGTTGAGCACTGCTGCATCTTTGTGCTGACAAAATGCTGAAAAATGAAGGGGGCTCATGGGGGTTAGGTGCCCTGAGTGGTGGTGAAGGCTAGATCAGGCTCAGTGCAGAAGACAGTTGGGAAGCTGGAAGCCCTCTTGAGTAGTTGTTGGGATGAAAATCTCAATTTGATTGTTTAAATGCAGCAAGCAAAACTAACAGGTTTGTCATGGTACAGGCTGAACGGCGTGACTAAAGCTCGGTGATTAAAATGGTGTAATAAGGTGGATGATCTTGTGCTTATTTGTACCTGCTGTGGATTTGGCCCACTGCAGTAATAATAGAAAGGATGAAATGTAGTTTTTCATGTTTCTCCTACCCCTGTGGCTTCTGAATGCTTTAGTAGCTGTACAGTGAACAGCTGCAAAGCTTGTTTCTACCTGCCAGCAGCAGCAAATTCGTGAAGTTAGTGCTTTGTGAATGCCAAATTACCCTGAGCTGCGAGAAGCTGCAGCAGATACAGAGCAGGGAGGGGAAAAAAAAACCACCCCATGAAGCTTGGGGGTGAACAAACAGGTCTAACAATAATAACTGCTGAAGCTGGTCTGAGTTGTTCTCCAGCTTGCTTCTTAAATCTTGGCTTCCCTGGTATCGCCCTGTGCCACCGGTGACAGTGTAGTGGGATGTGTGTGGTGGGAAGGCTGCATTTCTGACTGCTCAGCTTTATCTCTTTGATCAAAACTTGAAAAAAGAAGAATTTTAACCAGGGGCAAGGAAAAGTTAATTGGAACAAGGCGGTTTGTGTGCTCTCCTGCTTGCAGACTGGAACTCGCATCAAGGGCTGGCTCCTGCGGTCACTTTAAGGCATGAGCTGTGCTAAGCAGATTGCATTGCAGTACTTACTCTGCAAGGGAGAGAGCTTGACAAAGGATTTTCATCATAAAGTGAGGTTTTTCATCTCTGCTGAGCACGTCAGGTGACAAGAGAAATGTAATCATCTGAGCTATCAACTGTCCCTCTGTGCTGCTGGCAGTGTGACTTGTGCCTCACATGTGTGATACCTTCTCCCATGATTTTCTTCTCAGGAGGAAGAAAAATACCTGTTATGTTTTATTTTGGACAGTATAGTTTTTCTTTTAGGTTTGAAATGACCGTTTCTGGAGCGTTTCTTGTTGATGTCTCATTTCTTATGAGGTAGTAAGCTAAAAATGTCACCGGTACATCTGTACTGCCTTGGGATCCCCAGTGCTTCTATGGATAGAAACAGAGGCGAGCAGGGTGTACTTCTACCATACTACTTTGGAGTTGCTCCTGCAACTCCAGCTTGCAGGGAATGGGTGGGCAAGGTTGCCAGCCTGCCAATACTGCTCCTCAACCAGCTGTTTTCCAGAAATTGGTTGCTGGGATAGCTAATGCATATGCTCTGGCTCATAACAGAAGTGTATCTTTCCTTATGATTTCTTTTGGGTGTCTTTTCAGATTCTTGCACTCCTCGTTTCACTGTTTGTAGGTGAATTTCTAGCCTGGGGGGTCATGGGAAGCAGTTTTAGAGCCCCTAGGGTGGTACATAATGAGGCAGGCTCGCTCTAGCCAGGTCAGACATCCAAGTACCACATCTTCCCTCCTTCAACCAACCCTAAAATAGCAGCTAGTACTCACCAGACCTTAAAAAACACTCCCAAAAAAACCCCTTCTTATATTGGCTCCCACTAGATGCCTAACTGAATTGACCTGCTTGGCAGTGTTATGATCTGGGGATGCACACCAGTCCCATCCCTTGAGACCCTTTCCTCACAGCCATGCTGTTTGGTCTTGCAAGTATTAAGCTAATCTTAAAACTCCTCGTTTCCTAACAAGCCAAGTATGCGGCATCTAGATGGAAATTTAATGAGAGGCGGCTGAGGAGCAAAGCTGACAAAGCAGTGACCTTTCCTCTGTGGTGAGCCAGACCAAGTCCATCCTGAGGTGCTGAGATTAATGAACGTGTTGGTTCTAGCCCAAAGCAAATGTGCATTATTTATATTCCACAGCAATTTTATTGGGATGCAGATTTCATAGTGCTGAACTCTTCGCTCAAGAGGAGCCTTGAGCTGAGCCAGCACAAAGAATCATTGAATTACCCACAGTTCCTAACGCGAGCACGCTCCGGGGTCAGGGCTGGAGAAATCTGAGTGTGAGCTTAGCCATCTGATATGACTTAGCCAATAACTCATTGAAGAGGAGTAAGGAGTATGAGTTTTCTGTATTTATTTCAGTTTGCAACAGGGAGTTACCTGCTAATGTTTTAGTCAAAAGCTGGGAGTGTGGGGGGGTAATACAGCTATTCTAATACAGAAGCTGTTATTACCAACAGTTCTGAGCCATCCATGTCCTGAACATTAAAATCCTCCCAGTGTAAGACTCCTTTGCCATTGTTTATAAAGTGCTAAAGTTTAGCTGTTTGGCCTGTTTTGTGCTTCCAAGAATCACAGAACCACAAGGTGTTGGAAAAGACCTTTAAGATCGAGTCCAAACGTTCCTGTCCTATGCTAAACTATATCTCTAAGTATCTCATCTACCCATCCTTTAAACTCATCCAGGGATGTGCCCCTCCCTGGGCAGTCTGTTCCACATCCTGACAATTCTTTCAGTGAAGAAGTCTTTCCTAACATCTAATCTGGCCCTGCTCTGGCACAGCTTCGTGCCATTTCCCCTTGTCCTATCTCCTGTCACTTGACTGAAGAGACCATCTCCTACCTCTCTACAACCTCCTTTCAGGCAGTTGTAGGCAGTGATAAGGTCTCCCCTCAGCCTCCTCTTCTCCAGATTTGCCCTCCAGCCCCTTCCCCAGCCTGGCTGCCCTTCTCTGGACGCACTCGATGACCTCAATGTCCTTCTTATGGTGAGGAGCCCAGAACTGGACACAGCACTTGAGGTGCGGCCTCACCAATGCCAATGAATTTTGTCTGCAAAATTATCTGACCAGACATGCTATAACTCGGGAAGTCAAAGATGTCTGTAAAGTTCACTCAATGCTCAGACTTGTTGAATGTAATCCAGAGCTTGACATGGGGAGGTGAAAGCAGGAGTTCTCTGATGGTTTTGGACCTCCCTGAGTGTCAGGCTGCTCCTTGGAAGGGGAGGAAGTGCCACCAGAAAACAGCTGTTGGACAAAAAATAATTAATAACAATAATAATTTTAAAATATCCCAGCCTGGGACATGAATTGGGGTTGTGGTGTCAGTACTGAAAACAAGCAACAGCCTTGAGACTCGAAGCGAGTGGATGAGGTGTGGTGGCACAAGTGGAAGGGTGAAGGGGGAAAGCACCGTAGGAACTGGCCTTTGTGCACTGTGTTAGTCTGGAAAACTAGTAAAGGGACAAAACCACTGGAGAGTCTGGGACAGAAGCATATGTACCAGATCATACTCATAATAGCTGAGTCTGTCTGCTCTTGGCTACAACTGCCATAGCTCCATCAACGGTCTGTCCTTGGCCCTTGTAGTTCCTGCCTTCCTGTAGCCACTCAATGGTAGCTGGGATTTAAAAATATTTAAAATTCAAGCTGTGAAGTTGAACTCGATGGATCTTGAATTTTGGCTTTTAAAGCCTACTAGTATTTAAAAAAAAACTACATTAAAATATAGAGACTGCTTGTCTGGCATTGACTCCTATCCCTGGGACATCCATGGGAGAAGAGGTGACCCCCTGTTGAGGTCCTGTATTGTTAGGGTCAGACGTTAAGAGTTTAAGATTAGCCTTTATTTACTGCAGACTGATCAGACCTTGTCGGGAGATGGCAACAGATCAGACAAGAGGATCAGAACACTCCCCTTTGGCCTATTCGTCTTCCCATATGAGTAGAGAGTAATTATCTTCTCCATAAGCCCTTCTTGGCTTTAGACTGGTTTAAAAAAAAAAACCCCAAATCCCCAAAACATCAAAGTTAATGAAATTACTAATGCATTTAAGAAATAAAATTGCTCGATGTAGGGGCAAGTGAGTCAGTACTCTGTGTCCTGGTGGATGGGGAGGGAGAACAGGGGGAGGTGATGCTCTGGCACACATTCTTGTCTGGGCAATGCCCAGCCACAAAAATTGCTTCAGTATTTCTGGAAGGCACCGGAGTGTGTCATGTACATGGCTTCATGTTCTCAATGCCTAATTAAGCACAAGGTCTGCGGCTTTGTGGAGATGATCTACGGGCTCGTGCCTGAGTTGTACCGTGTGTCTATTCCTTTTAACAGGCTGTAGTTCCATAAATTAAGTCACTTTGGTTTTATGGGCATTAAAGGAAGTCATTTAGGGGCAGCAGGTTTCTGTGGAGGGGGTCAGGATGGGGAGGGTAGTGTTTGGGTCTTGCAAAGATTAATCTGCTCTTTTAAAGTGCTAATCCTTCCATCTAAGCTGACGTGAGGATCCTAACCATGCTTCTATTACACCCCATTACCCAGATACAGAAATCTGGTCAGGAAAAAATCGGCTTCCAGCAGCTAGAAGCGATTCATTTTTGATGCAAGCAGAATCCATGCAGGCTTGATAGGAGGTTTCAGTGAGGTAACAGGAATTAAAGGGCACATCTTAAACTGATGAGACATTCAGATATCGGGATTCTTAATGCTACAGCGTAAATAATCTCTTACCACTCTATTAAATGAGAGGTTTTCAGGGCACGTGGTTATTGTTAATGACTGCCTCCTAATCCTGACTTTCACGGGGTTCTAATTCAAGGTCTCCTGGTGCTTTTTGCAGAGCACAACTGTTTGTGAGTTAGGACATCACAGGAGAAGGGATGTGAGGCTGAAATGCAAAATTAGAGGGTAGCTTGTACGATGAATCCTTGCCGCCATTGCTCAGTGATGCATCTTTACCTCACTTGAAGATAAAGCTGATACAGAGAGGAGGAGGAAGGGGGAAAAATCCTTTCCTGGCTTTAACCAGCAAGGAAGAGGAAAGTGTTTTGCTAACAGACAGAAATGTCTCTATTATTGACACAAAGCTGAGCCCAGAAGACCTGGCTTTTCAAAAGGCATTGAACCACTTCTATAAAAGCTTAATTTTAGGCACTACCAGCACTTCCAGAAAGAGTGGGTTTGGGTTGTTTTTTTTTTCTGTGAAGAAATAAAATAATTATGTAAAAACTAGTTAAACCCAGCAAATATTTGTGCTGCTGCAATTCCTTGGGCGGTGCCATGACTGAAAGCAGCGCAGCGCTGGAAGAAAGCTGATAAACAGTATTCATTTAAACTTGCAATTAAAGAAAAAACCAAACTCCTCTTCATTCGATGCTTGGAATGGTTTCACACAGATGGTCAAAACTGTCAGCACATCTTGAGGGTATTCTTTGCCACCGAGTGAATTGTGGAGCCTTTCCTGCTGTAGGAAGACGAGAGAACTTTATTCCCTTGTCACGTGAAGCTGCAGCACCACTTTTTAACCTCTCAACAAATCCAGCTCTTGCTGATGTGTGATGTTAGGGCTGCAAAGGTGACCTCCCCAGCGACAGTGGTGATGGGTGGGATGCTGCTGGGCACTGGGCTTTGCAGGTTTGTGTAAGAAGCTGCTCACTCCTGAGCCCAGTCGCTGGCTGAGAGGTTTTATTTGGATGTTTGTCAGTTAGTTTCTGTGCTCCATGTATTTTAATTACTTGGATGATAAAGCCAAGCTTTTATGATGCTCTAATATGAAAGCTAAAAGTACTCTCTTAACACGGAGGTAGTAGCAATTTACCAGTCCAGTTGCTGCAGTCAATATCAGGGCTTGCATTGACGTGCCTGCGATGGAGTCGCTGGCAGTGACACTCTGTTGCTGAGGTGCTTAGGGAAAGGGAAAAGAGCTCAGAGTCCTTGTTGGATGAAGGTGCTCTTTCAGGAATGCCAAAGGAAGGGGAGTCTCCTGGCTGCATCTGCAAAACCCCAGATTGCCAAGGGTGAAAGGGATGGTGGGGATGAACATGTAAAATTCATCTGTGATGCGTGCTCTGAAGGGCAGGGGGTATCCTGGTTAAACACTAGCTCACTGAGTACAGAAATGAAGCTTATTCAGGTGGCTGACCTGCAAAAGGCATCAGTCTGTGAGGAAGCTGTCCCACAGCTGACCATGGCCACCCAGCCGTGCAAATTATTCATTGTCTTTCTGGAGGGTGGCTTATGGCCAGCGCTTCCGTTAAAGCATCGGTTCATCCCAGCTTGCCTGGAACCCACAATTCCTGATGGATATACAGTCCCCTCTTCTGCTGGTAACTGGTTCTACTTCTCCAGCTGGGCCTTGCTCATTCCTCCTCCGTCACCTTGAGGAGGTACAAACCCAACCTTTGTATGCAACGTGATGAGGATGGGTACAGATTGCACTCATGGCTTGTTCCAGCATGAGATGCAGAAGAAAACCCCCCCTCGTGACCTCCATAAACAGCAAGTAGGGGCTGGAGGAGTATTTGGAAGAAGCATCGCTGTATGTTTGCTGTAGCCTTGTATTTTTTCCTGAGACATCTGGTTTTGGCTTTGTTAGAGATGGTTTGTAGGGATGCCTTGATGCTGCAGTTTGGGTTTGACCCTAATGGAAAAGTCTAACTTGGGGCCCAAAGTGATGCTCTGGTAGCACAGATGGTCCCAAAGAAAGGAAGTATGAACCAGCTAATGGTGTCCCAAAGAAAGTAAGCGTGAACTAAGTAACAGTGACCTGAGTGGCTATGAGAATGTATGTGAAACTTGTTATAACCATCTGGAGGCATGCTGGCAAGCAGGAAGCCTGTCCTGCAAAGCAGAGCTGCTCTTGGGAACAGTCTACAGTCACTTCAAGGTGCACTATTACTATCAATAGACAAGAAACCCTGTTTAATAACATCAAGATTGGGACATAAATGACTGCAAATGAGGAAACTTATAGCTGAGATTGGCACTCCATCCTGGCACAGTCAGCTCAGCAAGGTCTCTTCTGGGTGTGACAGCGACAGGAATTGATGTCACGGGCTGCTTTGACCTCTGCAGCTCATATTGAGGTGCTCCGGTGGGGTGTGCTTGGTCCCAAGGCTGGAATGAACAAAAAACTCCAGAAAAAGAATAAATAATAATAATCCAGTAAACCTGAAGGTCTGGCTTGGCTTACATCCTAAAGATGCATGAGGCTGTCAGGGCCTGGTTTCTGGTATCTGTTTGTATCGGACCAGAAGTAGGGATGTTCTGTGTAAGGCAGCAAGCCACATGTTTCTATCTCGTACTTACAGTATATTTAGTCAAACCTGCAAAAAATACAGCAGGGATAAAGTGCTGCTGACCAGTTTCTCTGCCTTAGTGTTGCTTATCTGGAGTGAACGTGAAGTCCAGAATCAATAAAAGGCTTTATTTAGAAAGCTGAGGCCAGAGGAGAAAGAGCAAATGCTCTGAGAGAGGCACAGAAGGGTTAGAGCAATTATGAAATGCAGAAAATTACACCAACCTTTAGAGACATAAATGGGGTGCTATGTCAGCATTTAAATCACCCATCCTATTCTCAGCACTGCGTTTGGACTAAAAACACCTTGAGTAGGATGTCCTGGGTGAATAAGGCTGGGTCAGGGGCACTCGGCGTGCCCGTTAAATATAGAAATGTGGTTTTCACCTTCTGAGGAGAGCTTTTTGCAGAGGAGGAGGAGGGGTGGGAGGTAGGTAGCTCACAGTTAAGGCCTGTTGTGTGCGTCTTCCCCTCTGCCGCCTTCTTTTCCACAAAGGATTTTTGAGCTCTTCTGGGCTATGTACTCAGAGTGATGCTTCTCAAGGTCTCTCTTCATTAGTGCTGGGGCTGAAGGTGGGACTGTGCCTCAGCCTCCGGCTCCTGTGACACCCTGGATAACTCATGGCAGAATACAGGAGGCAAAGGTCTAGCAAGGCTGGTGGGCTTCCAAAACCAGCGGTGAAACCCTTCTCCCCTCACCTTGCAAAACACCCTAGTGTCTTTGCTTTGATAACCGATGGCTAAACTGGTTTCCTGCAGTGGGGTGCTGTAAGGGTGTGGTGGTTTAGCCCTGGCTGGAGGCCAGATGCCCACCAAAACCAGTCTTTTACTCCCCTTTCCAGGTGGACAGGGGAGAAAAGATATATTAAGAGGCTTAGGAGTCAAGATAAGGACAAGGAGAGATCATTTTATCAGTGACGATATGGGCGAAACAGACTCAACACAGTGCAGGAAAGAACTATTCTAATTGATTACACTGCACTAGAAAGAACAGTGAAGAACCGGAGTCAGGAGTGCAATCAAATCTTAGAACCAATGCAACCAGATCTTAAAAACACGTTCCCCCCACCACTCCCTTCTTAGCAGGCTTTAATCAGAATCTTGCTCCCTTCTTCCCCCCTGCTCGCAGTACAGGGGGGGCAGGGACTGGGGAACGATGGGGTTCTCAGTAGCACCTTCCCCCCACCCCTCCATTCTAAGCAGAATTCCCTTTAGCCATGATTTTACTCCCTTCTTCCCCCCCTGCTCGCAGTACAGGGGGGGGCAGGGACTAGGAAATAATAATGGGGTTCTCGGTTACTTCATGAGCTGTTTTCCTTTCCCAGATCTTAAAACACCTCTACCTCCCCACCCCGCTCCCTCCTTAGCAGACTTCAATCTAGTCATGATTTCACTCCCTTCCTCCCCCCGATCACAGCACAGGGGGGCAGGGACTGGGAGACGGGGCTTCGGTCAGTTCCTTGCAAGTTGGTTTCCTTCTCGGCCCGGGAGGGGGAAAATCCATTCCACACACCCTCCCCCTGCTGCACTGTGGGGTCCCATGCACTAGAGAGTCCTCCAGGACTTTCTCCGTATGTCTCATCAGCTGCTCCGCCTGGATCCCTGCTGTGGCGGGCAGCAATAAATCACAATGTCTCTCAGTCCAAGTCCTCACACGGGGCACACCAGCCTCCCCCAGCAAACCTGTACCAGTGCAATTCTCTCTCTCTCTCTCTCTCTCATCTCTGTAGGTTCCAAGTGCTGGCAGGGGCTTGCTTCAGCGTAAGGGTCACAGTGTCTTCTCTATGTCTCCACCTGCTCCATCCAGCGTGGAGCCCCTCCACGGGCTGCAGGTGGGGTCTCGGCCTTTACAATGGGGTTTCTCCACGGGCTGCAGGGGCATCTTTCTCTCCGGCACCTGGGGTGCCTACTCCCCCTCCCGGCCTTGGTGTCTGTACAGCTCGTTACATCTTCTCACTCCCTTCTCCGGTGGCAAAATGCAGCTGCTTCCGGGTTGTTTTCTCCTATATGTGATTCTCAGAGGCGCTGTGACTATCTCTCACTGGCTTGGCCCTGGTCAACAATGATTCTGGCCTTGGATTGTTTACATTTTGGAGCTCCAGAGAATTCCTGCAGCTCCTCACAGCAGCCATTTTCTGCACCCCTGTTCTTTTCCAGCACCCAACCTCGCAAAACCACGACAAAGGGGTAGTCAGGGGAATAAAAAACCACATAGGCTGGGAAAGGAGCCAGGCAGCACCCTGCTAAAGCTGTCCTGTGCTCAGGAGTAGCCCTCTGTGTATGAAAGCCCAGAGCAAAGCCTTGCATGCTTCAGTCCGTGGCAGCTTCATCTGCTGTCTCAATTTCCAGGCTGTCGTTCCCTGGCTCTTGGCAGCGCATGCCAAAGAGAAGTGAAGGGTGTCAGAGAGCAGACCTGAATTAGCAGTCATTGTTCTGGACTCCCATTTGTATAATTGCAGGGTGAGGTACTTTGGGGTTTAATTGTTGCTGTGACGTTACAGTACTAACAAACCAGTCAGCAGTTCCCACGGAGGGGGAGCAGCACTCTTTCTATGCTCCCCCTGAGTAAGCATCAATCATAGAATCACAGAATGGTCTGGGTTGGAAGGGACCCCATGGATCATAGAGCTCCAACCCCCCTGTCACAGGCAGGGCCACCAACCTCCAGGCCTGCATCTATACAAGGTTACACGGGGCCCCATCCAACCTGGCCTTGAACACCTCCAGGGACAGGGCATCCACCGTCTCTCTGGGCAGCCTGTTCCAGGACCTCACCAGTCTCTCTGTAAAGAACTTCCCCCTAATATCTAATCTAAACCTTCCCTCCTTCAGCTTTAATCCATTCCCCCTTGTCCTGCCATTGTCAATCCTTTTAAAAAGTTGATTCCCCTCCTGTTTCTCTGCTCCCTTCAGGGACTGGAAGGCTGCAGTGAGGTCCCCCTGCAGCCTTCTCTTCTCCAGGCTGAACAAGCCCAGCTCCCTCAGCCTCTCTTTATAGGGGAGGTGCTCCAGCATCAGCAATGTCACCTCTTGAACAGTGCTTGTTTCTTACCTCTTCCTTGGAGCCTGCTTATATCAGCTCTGCTTACGTGTGGCACACCTGATGGAGCTAAGCATGGGATGCAGCAATCAGGAAAACACAGCTTGCAGCTCACTCCTGAGGACTGTCCTCTTGCAGCCCTCGCTGGGATTCCATCCCTGGTTTATGCTCTGTTATGGCTTGGTCTGGTCCCCTTTAAATAGCAGGTTTTATTCAAGCATTTATTGACTGGAGCTTAAATCCTCCCCAACTGCTGCAGACATTTCTGAGATAAACAAAATGGAAGTAGCGGATTTTGTTTAAATTAAGTCTCCCAAGTGACTTAAGCTGTCAATCAAATTGGAATCTGCTTTAATTGATTTTAAAATAGCCATGAAAACTTTGAGGAAATGAGTGCTTAAGAAACAAAGAGCAGTTTGTCTTGAACACCTTGAAACCAATGTCTTCCAGTTCTTGATAAGCAGCTGCTCGATGGAATAACGCTGTGGGCGTCTGGACACACACAGGTAGTCGGTTCTTCAATGTTACCCTCACTGCACAGGACAGAAGAACCTGGAGCAGCCTCTCCCATTTTACAGAGGGGACAAGTAGAGGTGTGGGGCTTGGAGGGTCCTCCAGTGGGGTGGCAGAGTTGGGGTAGCACTTGCTTTGCTGTCCACCATGCTGCTGAGCAAAAAGTGATGCCCACAGCTGTCGGGGAAGAGAGCAAGCCTGCCGGGGGCCTAGCTCTCTTCACTGAAGACATAGGTCCTGGCAATACCTTTGTGTTCCCATGAGACAGGAAAAGTTACTCATGCTGAGAGGATTTTGATAATCACATTCTCAAAACACAGCAGCCTTGAAGATGGGGTACAGGCTACACTAAGCCAAGAAGTTATGCGAAAGTACTTGGGAGTAATGGGACATGTTAAGAACCAGCCCTAATAAGATGGTTAAAACAGCAGGTGTGCAGATGCTTTTAGGCATCAAAGGTAAACTAATGATATTTAGCTATAAGGTAGGTTTATCAGAGCTTGTTATAATCACTAACCAATCAGTGGGGTGTAAACAGTGTATGCAACCAGTTAGCAGGTTTTTAGCTTGCCACATTTGCAGTAACAAATGTATATAATCTGTGTGATTTCACCCAATAAATGGCTTCACCTAAAATTCCTATTGAATTGCGTGTTGGCCATCACCGATCCCTGCACACAGCTACAGACTGCACCAAAAAAAATAAGGTGAATATCTGAAGGAAAGGTTTGGTGTTTTTTAACCTAATCCAGGCTAAGTTACTGTCGCTTTTTCAATACCATGGGATCTCACACCATATGCTGGCTGGCAAAATGCCCGTGGACTTCCTATTTTCTTGTCATCCTCAGCTTCTCTCTGCTTTGTGTTGCTCCAGATAAGACCCCCCGAGAGCTGTGCTAAGCCTGAAGTGAATTTTGTGTGCTGGCAGTGCAGGGCAGTTGTAGGAAAGCTATCTCAGGAAGGAGCTGCGGAGCGGTGCTAGTGAGCTCCAACCTCTGTTGTCATTTCTGCTGCAGTCTCCGTGTAAGTTAGGAATGCCTCCTGTGGTTGTGAAGGAGGCAAATTTGGCAGAAAACAGATAAGAGTGAGTGTGCATGAAGAACTTGAGCATAAAGTACTTAATTTGAATAGACACAAGCTGGTCCAAGAGTGAGGCTGTGGACTCTCAAGCGAGGTAATTCAGACCATGTGGTGTTAGATGCTCTGAACTTTTCCCATCTCATCACAGAATCACAGAATATCCTGAGTTGGAAGGGACCCATAAGGATCATCAAGTTCAACTCATGGCTCCACCCAGGGCCAGCCAGGTCAGAGCATATGACTGAGAGCATCGTCCAGATGCTTCTTGAACTCAGCCAAGCTCGGTGCTGTGACCACTAAGCCCCTCAGCCTCTCTTTGTACTCCCCTCATCATCTTTGATATTGCTCCTGAGGCAAATATCAAAACCAGACCAAAGGCGTGAAGAGCTTTACAGTCCCTTGTTTGTAAAGAGATCCCAGTGTGACCAGCTTTGGTAGCAGTTATTTGGTCTGCTGCATTTTGGCTTCTGTTTCACCTTGGAGAAACACAGAAGAAATATTTTAATGCACACAAATAGCTGCTGGAGCCTAAGGATCCATAGGGTGCACACAAAGGTTGAGCACCTGGAGAAGTGCTGTCAGCCCCCCACCGTGTCCCTGAGCAGCGGCTGGGCTGCTCCAGCCTATTGTGCTGCCTTTGGGTTTTATTATGGCCTTGACAGCATATCCAGCAAGGAAATGATTGTATACCTCTTATTTTTTTTCCGTGCTGTTAATTATAATACCATTACAATTCAAGGAAATGTCAAAGAAACTCAGAGTCAAATGAAGCTTTTCCACTTTATTGTTACATTGACCCCAATTAGTTTATTAGGGGTTTTTTTGGGGGGTCCTGAACTTTTTAATCTTTCTCTTATACATTACCATTACAATAATAGTTTTTAAAATCAAAATGTATAATTGTCAGACCTTGTTTTGACCATGGTTATTTTTTTTTTAGTCCTGAATTATAGGCTGCGTGGGAGCTTGGTGTATAGATGTCCTTTCTGTGCAAGTGCTGGCTGGCTCTTTCCTCCAAGGGAGATGGTATGCTTCAGAGCTGCAGTGTGTGGGATGGTGGTTGCAGACCTGTAGAACAGCAGGAACATGAGTGAACAGCAACACAGCAATAGCCTTTCAGACCAAACTTCTTGTCTAGCCTGAGGGTGAGTTGTGTTGGCAGCTGAAGAGGTCTTGGGGGCATCTAGTTGAGACCAGGGTCTTCATATTTAGGTTAGCAATGGTTAGGCTGAGGATGCTGGCTGGTTACTTGGGAGACCTGTTGATCACAGGTAGAGAATAACTCTTAGAAAAGTATCGTCTTGTAATTAATTATAATTACAAGGGAACAAGCTTGTCTCCTTTTTAAACTAGCTGGAGTTTTCAGGAGTTATTTTGTGGGCACATACCTCCTTCTAGTTAGCAATAAACCACGTGGTGTTGAAATTACAGTTATGAACCATCCTGACATTTAAGAAGAGTTTCGATTCTCTCAGCCAAATCATCCAAAGTACTGTAGCACAGAGCTTTCCCTACCTCCAGTTTCTCCTACTGTAGGAATATGTCCTTAGGCAAGTCACCTTAGAGAAGGTGAAGTGGGCTGAAGGACCAAGCAAAGCAAAAAGCTGAGGATGACTCAGGATCAGGGTTAACAGATAAAAGTCCATCTCACTGTCAGTGCTTTCCTGCCTGGAAGTCTAATGTTGAAAGAAATTAAATATTCAGGAAAAGGAGTATTGGCTGGTGGAGCACTGCAGTGAGTTACTGCTTGTGCTGTCACACGATGTCAGTGTTAAGGAAACTGAGTTGCTTGTGTGCCACAGTCTCCCAGGGTCCAAGGAAGGCTTTCCCATCCAGCTG
Source organism: Zapornia atra (assembly GCA_013400835.1). NCBI lineage: Eukaryota > Metazoa > Chordata > Aves > Gruiformes > Rallidae > Zapornia > Zapornia atra. Next base: position 513,844 of record VZTU01009623.1, read on the forward strand.
ACTGACTGCTGCAGCATCTTCCTGCAACAAGCAGCTTGTCCCCCTGATGTTGCCCAGCCAGCATCATCCCAACTTCATGGTCACAGCGTGATGCAAATTAGAAACCTGCCGTGTAGCTGCAGAACCACAGTGCTGGGATTTGTCACCTGGCCACGCTGGCACCTAGAAGCTGTGGTGGTGAATGGCAACAGAGCAAGTCCCAGCACATTGATGTATCAGGACTATCTGTGCTGAGACATCACGTGTCTACTCATGAGCTGCTTCAGTGACAGCAGTTCCTTTCTCTTTTGGAGAGTACATCCCAAGTATTCGGCAGACAAAGCCCTGCAATGAAAGTCAACAATAAAAATATCTCAACAGCTGTTCCTTTGTTGTTCAAACAGCAACAACAAAAAGAAAAGCAAACTATAAAGCAATGATCCAAGGTCATGTTATTCATTTGTGGGGGAAAATGAAGAGGCATGAAGCCTCTTAGTGAGTTTGAGAATTCACTGTTTGCATTTCGGGACGGGGGCTTTCAAGCCCTGAGGCGAGTCTTGCTGAAGGACATGTAGCTACGCTGTTGATGCTGGAGTTTCTCCTCCACACGAGTGTAGGAACCACAGCCTGACCCATCCAAACCACAGAGGGTCTTGCAGGAGACCCCAGGAAAGGAGGCAATCCTCTCTGGAGACAGCAGAAAGGCTTGTCTCAATATCACTCCCTTCAAAGTCACTCTCAATCTGTTTTTTCATACAAAGCAATTCTTGGCTCTTCATCTTGCCTGTGCCAACAAGGAAATTCAGCCTCCCAATAATTACACGTTACACTCCATTGATGCATGCCCATCCACATGTGCCTTTCCTCAGATGAGAGGTCCAGAAATGTTTCCCAGGTGTTTTAAGAACTTAGCAGCCTTTCAGTGCCAATTCTGAGAGCTACTGAGGGGAGAAACTACTCCAAGCAGCAGATTACCAGGGTGACAACATGCACGGTTGTGGATTTATGTAATCCATCAGAAGACGCTTCCTTGCAGCAAAGTGGGGAAACAGAAATCGGCTGTTTAACGGGTGATGTGCCATCCTATGATGTCAGTCTCCCTTCCTACCATCGGGGAGGTGCCCCAAGAGCTGCATTGCCCTTGAATTATCTCAGTTTGCTCTACTTGCACCTGCTTCCAGGAGGGAATGATCCTAGTCTGCTGTTGTTTCTGCAGCCAACAAATGGTGCTCTCCCTAGCTGGTAATTTCCCTACTGCAACTGATTATGTGTCTTGTGGCTTTGGTTTTTCATGAAATTAGAGTATCGGGCTGCTTCTGAATCATTTATATTCTGTGTGTTGTCTGCCAACTCTTCTGGCTCATTGGGAAGCCAGCCCTCCTAACGATCATTAGTAACAGGGTAAAAACCTCTCTGCCCCAGCGCTCTTCTGCAGTTAATGCAGTCTGACAGGAACACTGTTTATTTAGCTTGCAGAAATCAGAAATTCCTCTTGAGGAGCTGACAAGTCTGGTGGTGTACAGAGATCTCGGAGCAGAGGTCACTTTTGGGGTATAGGTAGCTTTCAAGCCCCAATGAGCCATGTCTGCAGACCTCAGTATCAGAGACATCCTATGCAGTCCTTTAATCCTCTTGGGCCCCAGATGTTGCCCATCCAAGAAGCATTAGAGGCAAGTGATAGGTGATGGCTCAGTGCAGAAGAACCATGAGACACTGGTTCTCCTGCTCTTGCCCGTGTATTACTTGAGGATTTGTCATGTCAGAGGAAACCATGTAAAGCTGCAGCTAACCTCCGTGCTCAGTGTCAGAATAGCTGGAACCATTTCCAGAGCATTTCAGGCTCTTCTGGAACCCTTCTGGCACAGAGTAGAGGAGCACACCTTGCTTTTGAAGCACATGGATATTAATGCTATAACCACACACGTACTTTGAACACACACGCCTATGAAAATACATGATTGCACACAGTATTTCATGGCAGCTTTGAGGGCCTCAAAGACTTCTGGTTCTCAAAATCTTTCTGGGTGAACTAAGTTGATACTAGGTGTGAAGGAAGCTCCTAATACATGTAGCTGGATGGCTGTGAACATGTGCACAAGTTCTCCAATTGTAGATAAGGTTGCTGATGTTGCAGCCTTAATTGTGGTGTCAATGGTACTTTTTCAACATGGCTTGACAACCCAACTTTTCACTCCTGTGGTTTGGGATTCACAAAAGAAACCTGTTTCTAGACCTGAATGCAAAGTGATAGAGGGAAAACTGGACTGGATAGGTAAGACAGGTTTCTGGGTAGGTGGTTGGAAGTGCTATTGCTCCTATTCCGGTTGACTCAGACTTTAGAGGGGGCTTGGTGGAGAAGGCAAGAGATGCAGGTGCACAGGCTGGGTCTTATTTTTCAGTCATTCTACTATAACTGCACATCTGAGATGCTTTGGTCTCTCTTGTCCTACCCATCCCAGTGTAAGCACGCTATAAACTAAAACAAGGAGGACAGAAATATTTGTGGTAATGTAGAGCTGTGTTATTTAAGGGGTTAGGTTGTTTTTCTGGGTGCAGGTACTGCAGGAGCAAACTGAGTGGAATAAATGCAACATGAATGAGACCCACCCTGTGCACAGACCAACAGGGAAATGCCTCTGCAGCAACTTTGGCAGTTCTCAGAAGCAAAATGCTTTGCTGGAGGCTATGGGTAAATCTTCGTACAGATTTCTGTCAATAATTAATTTAAAAAAATGTTTTTCATTGGCTTGCATATAATGTCCAGGTCCACAGACTAATATATATGGATTTGTAAGACTTTCTGGGTAAGGATTATCTTTATGAACTTGTGGGGTCCTTATGTTTGAGCATCATTGTCTAAACGGTGATAATTTGCCCTGCAGAGATGTGACTTGTGCAGAGATGGGGGGTGGGGTGTCTCACTTCTCAACCCACTTGGGCATAGAAACTCTTGCTGGAGAGGGCCTAATTGCTTGACAGATCACAAGGATTTATATTTGGAGCAGTGCCTCAGGAACTGATGGGGATCGGCAGAGCTTTACAGGAAAATCTGCCCAGTGCCCGTTCGCATTTGTCTGCCTTCAGCAACAACCATCTATTTAGTGCTAATTTAAATTCTCACTTAGGCATCTGTAGGTATAATTGCATAAAGCACTGTGCATTAAATTGATTCCAAACCCATGTGTGGATGTAGAGTCTTCAGAAAGACTACATATGTTAGCCTATTTCCAAAATATATTGGCTACTGAAGATCCAAAGCTGCTATGCATCCTCTTTTTTTGCTTAGAAGCATAATGTTCCAAACTTTCACTGGGTGAGTAATACCCCGGTACCAGTTCAGATCCCACCGATGTCCCATCAGTGTCATTTGGGAAGCAGAGCCCTTAATATTTTTATGAACCATTTTGCTGATGGTTCCCAAGGCTGTGGGTTACACAGGTTGATACTGTGTTCTTCTTGCTTAAAAAATACCCCAATAAACCCAAGCCCACAAAAGCAAGCCAACAAAAGGCAGATGTGCCAATCAGAGCTGGTGGCCAGGAGAGGCAATGGCTGGTGTTGTAGGAAGCCCCTTCCAAAGCTGAAAGTGTGTATCTAGACCCTGCTGACAGCTCTTTGATGGATTTTGGTACTGTGATGTTCTGGAAAGAGAACGTCCCTTGTCGAACCTCTTGGTCCCTTGTCCCATGTTGGATCTCTTGTTTCAGCCTTGAGAAAAGAAGGCTAAGAGGAGATCTTATTAATGTTTATCAGTATCTGAAGCATGGGACACAGGGGAAAATGGCCAGCCTCTTCTCAGTGTCTGTGGGGACAGGACGGGGGGCAATGGCCTCAAGTTGGAGCACAGGGAGTTCTGCAACAACATCTGGAAGAACTTTTTCCCAGTGAGGGTGACAGAGCCCTGGGACAGGCTGCCCAGGGGGGTGTGGACTCTCCTTCTCTGGAGATATTCAAGACCCTTCTGGACGCCTCCCTGTGTGACCTGTCCTAGGGAGCCTGCTTTGGCAGGGGGGTTGGACTCGATGATTTCTGTAGGTCCCTTCCAACCCCTAATGTTCTGTGATTCTTTGAAACTGCTCTTCTGATTCTTCAGGGTAAAGTTGGAGCTTTATCCTCTTGCTCTCCCGTTTCAGTTCTTCCAGTGTTTCCTCATTCAACCCCTCCTTTCCCCACCCTTTCCAGGTAAAATGGCCCCCTTGGCATGATGGCTGATAGCTGCAGGCGATGCGATTCGGGCTCTCTTCACCAAAATGCAGCTCTGATACTACAGCATTACAACTGGCCATGTCTTTTTCTCCTTCTCTGATAATGATGTCGTGGAGCAATGCATGGGTGAAATGTGGAGGGGAGAGGATTTTTATCTGCTGGCGTGGGTTGATGTTTAATACATGAGGCAGAACCCCAAGCGCTTGATCACGATGTCAGGGTGAGCCGCAACAGAGCGTGTTGACAGCAACGCAGCGGCTACATGACAACCAGAATCAATCTGATATATGGAAAGGTTTAATACCTCTAGCAGTGACACTGCAACTGAGCTGAGCCCAAACCCGAGCCTAACTTAATCCCTGACCTGTGGGAAACGTTTCTGGATGCTTTCCAGAGGCGGGGAGCAGGGGGATGGCGAGGTTGCTCTCAACTTAGCGCAGGATGGCAGCTGTGTGCTAAAATACACCTAGCTGCCTCCCTGGTAAGAGATGGGTTGCTGAGGGCTTTAAAAGCAAAAAATCTAACTATGTCTTCGTTAGCTTTACTTAAATCAGATGGGAGGCTCGCCCAAGGTGGCTGGTGGTCATTTGTTTGGGTTGGTTTTGGTGGTTTTTAAATAAAAGCAAAATGTTTTCATTCTGTGAATAAGCAGGGTACAAAGAGGGCTTCCATGGAAAGATAAATGGTTGGTTAATGTTTGACTTTCTGTTGCTAAATTCATAGGTGATGCGTCCACATACTGCTTTGCTTAATGTCACTCACACCTGAAACAGACCACTAACAATGCATTTGGTAACCAGCCACCCGAATTAGGGGTGCCCTTGATCAAATGACACCCCCAGAAGCAGGAGTGCAAGCAAGGGGTTAAACTGGAGGCAGGAAAGGGAAGGCAGGAACCAAGCAGCAAACAATTGGCACCTGGGCTCCATTGAAGACTAAAAGTGGAAAAAAAGCCCTTAATTGAAAACTCTGCCCATTGTGTGTGGCTGCTAGCCTCCCAGGGAAACAAACAAACCCATTCAAAGGGGGGGGAAGCAAAGAATTGTAAAATCCTGTGCTGCTCTGCAGACTTGGGGTGTTTAACTCTTCCCAGCCCAGGGCTACAGGTAGACATAGTTTTCATACCTGAAACACTATATCCCTTGTTAAAACATTCGGGAGTAATCTCTAATTCCTTTTGGCTGCTTCTGTCACTACCTGCAGCTACCAGGGGCTCCCAGGGCAGTGTCAGACCTATGGAAATTCCCTGTCATGCTGGGATGTGTGAGGAGGGATGGTCCCTGATCTCCTTTCCATCTTACAGGTGTCCTAAAAAAACAGGTCTTGGTTACCCTGCTCAGTTTGGTGTTGTTTGGGAGGCCTCCACAAGTTCCCTAGAAGTGTCTTCAGTACCTTTATTCTTTTGGAGTTTACAGACTGCTGCAGAGAAAGGCACCGGGGATTTGGTTTCCTTCTCTGCCATCAAGCCCAACCTTCCTCAGCAATGAGCCACTGAGAACCCTTTGAAGTCAGTTTGGGAACCTTTATAATATTATATCTGAACCTGACTCGTAGGGAGGACAGCTCACAGCAACAAGCCTGATGCTCTCTGGCACACCTCAGTATCTTGGGTTATTGGCTAGGAATAATGCAATATTTACCCAGGGCTCACCAGAACTCCTGCTTTGATAAATATTGGGGAAGCGAGGCCAGACCCAGCTTCTTTAGAAGAACAGCTTCTGTGCAAAAGCTCTTACTAGTGCTGGGTGGGTGCAAGGTGTCCTTGCATGGAATTACCATATCCAGTGGTGTTTTGCAGAGCGCACAGGTGCTTCAACCCAGGCATCCGCTGTATGCGATGCCATGGGACAAAGTCCTCAAAGGGGTTGGTTCTTCCCATGGTGCTGTTTATTCTGCCCATCAACTTTGCATTTATCCAGCTGCTGAACTGCTGCTAGTGCCTTTTTATAAAGTCAGGTTTGAGTATCACTGATTCTTGTAGCCTTTTAAGATGTGACTCTTTGGGATGTTTCTCTGTGTTTAACTTTGCTGTGGAAAAAGGTCAGTGTAGATGGTGCTGAAGGTCAAGGATGGAGTTAATTTTAGACTACTCATAGTTGAAAACATGAGACTTTCCCTTCCAAATTTGGCAAAATGAAAGGAGTCAGTGGGGTTTGTGTGCTGTAAGAAATCTCCAGCAATTAGGTCATTAGGTGGTGAATTCATTGTCCTTTATTTTGTATAATCCTTTTGAGGGAATGGTATTCCTCTGGGCAATGCCCTGATGGCTGTGCTGGTTTGCTGGTGCTTTCTGGCCTCCTCTACATGGGCTTCCAAAAGTGTTCTGTTTACTGAGGGCACCACCTCTGTCCCTTCCCCTGGAGCTCTCCATGCTGTTGAGATGCAGGTGTGGGAGCCAGGAACGAGCACAAAAGAGGTCTGTATAGAGAAAAAAAAGGGCTTTTCCACGAGAGGACCTTGGCTAACTAGATGACTGCCCATTTAGAGAACTAGCTGCTGGCAGGCCCTGTTCCAAGGGGTCTTTTTCTCATCCATCTTTAATAGCATGTACTTACACCACAAGTTGGACTCGCTGAGTTACAGAGATAAGTCACCTGCAAGTCACTGTAGTGCTCTTTGCAGACTAGCCCCAGGCCCTACTCTAACATTATCATCTTTCATATTGTTAAGGAAAATAATAGCTTGGTGTGTCAGGAGTTCAACTGCCTGGCTACAAGCAGCTCACAGAGCCATGGTATGTGCCTGCCTTTTTCCTGTGATCCCAGACTTTTTAGCAGCGTTGAATTATCAAAGTGCTGCTGGCAGAAGCACAAATGCAAGGTTGTCACAGAGCTGGAAGCCCTGCTCTTGTTTCCAGAGCTGTGAATTTTAATGCCTGATCGTGTCACACACAGAGCAGGTTGGAAATCAGGTCTCTAACTACGTGTTCTCATCCCAGAGCTGCTCCGTGCCTGGGAAAGCATGGGACAGCTGGAGTGGTGTGGGCTGCAGTGCTTGGACGGGGTTGGGAAGGCACCAGGGGTTTAGGTGTTTGCTGTAGCATCTGCCTGCCTGATGCTTTGCTCTGGCTTGTTCCATCAGGCCCTTATCAGCCAAGGCTTTACCTTGAACCTCTGGAAAGGCTGTGTCCCAGCACCCCATTGGGAAGGTAATGTTTTTAGAAAGGCTTTTAAGTGATTATATTTGAGCTTTAGGATTCCACAAGGAGAAAAGGCTGTAAACTCACATCTGCTTCAGCATCTGAGACTGTTCACCCTTGGTGCCACTACACAGAATTGCTCTGTGGGTCTCTGTAGGGTATCACCACCTTCTCCAACCACCGCTCTCCAGGAGCTCGCTGCAGGACTGAGCTCAGCATGGAGGCAGAGGTGGCACTTCCAGCACAGCAGAGGATTGCTATTTCAGAGGACACGAGCGAGCGGTGATTTTGTGGCAGATGAAACCAGTTGATACCCCATGTACACCCCTAAATGCTCCTGCATCTGCATCCTTTGCCTGCTGAAAAGGCAGTTCTCATCCGTGTTCCTCTCCAAACCAAACCAAATGGTAAAATGCATCAATTTGATACTTATTTGTATTAAAAGTAAAGGATTCTCTGTTAGGATGCCACGATGGTGCGCAGCGTGCAGCCTTCACATGTATTATTAATGGAATCTAGTTGGCTACAGCTCGTGAAAACATCGTGAACAGGGAGTTAGGGTTGAGCTTACTGGCAAAGCACACCACAGGGATGCTCCAGCCCCAAGAAAACACACACTGAGAAATTTAAATCCAAACCTAAATTTAAGTTACTGACGTTTTAAAGAGAAAAAGAAAATGTTAAAGACACAGAAGTGCAAAAGTAAGCACCCAAGCCATGTTAACTCTGCTGGGAAGGGCTGTTACGAGTGGAAACATTAATTTGGGATTATTCTCTTCCATTATTTAGTCTCTGTCTAAATCAACCTAGTCATGGTTACTTGTCTAATATGCAGTGAAGGAAGACCTGAGGCTATCTGCTTCAATCACAAGGCTGAAACAGAAGTTGTTTCCAGCCTCAAATATCTGACAGTAATCTTTCCAGATCACGGGGCTTGCTTGCTATTGCTTGTTTCTCTCCCCAGCGTTACACTACCCCTCATGCTCTCTTTCCCCTTCCCAGTACTCTCTGGTATGCCAGTACTTATTCATGAAAAAAATGAAAAATTCATACACAGAAGCTTCTGGGATATAAAAACGTTCTGGATAACAGTGCAGTAGTTGTCTCTTCTTTCTGTTTTTGGCACTTTTTATAACATCTGAAGTTTTAGGAGCTGTTTTGTCTTTAGTACATGCAGTAGATGGTCAAAAGACTTAACGCTGCCTGCGTTGCTTCGCAGAGCCTTTCAATTTCCTCTTTTTGTCCTTTGGTGTGAAATGCAGGTCTGTTTGCTCTGCAAGGCCCCTGTCTGAAGCGTGTCACAGCAAGGTAACCAGCCATAACCCTCCCTAGGTGCTCTGCCAGGCAGCCACTGCCATCCTCTCTGCAGAGGAATTGGAGCTGAGGGCAAAAGATTTTCATTTGGTGGGACTCAGGAAGCAGGCAAGAGTCTGCTGTTCTTGCCCACTGGTGTGGTCCTAGAGCGAGGCAATCAAGCTTCAAGGCAATCAAGCTTCAAGCCTTCTCCTTCCCAGATTCATAATCTAAACTGTTGTTTAAGTAGAAAATCCCCTTTATAGGCAGGGAGTAGATGTGACCAGCTTTTGGCCCAGTCAGCATCAATAACACAGTTCCAACACTTGTCCATCTTGCCTGGGACAAGAAGGTAGTTGCCTCCTCCCACCTTGCAGCTCATCCTGCACTGGAGCCTGCAGGCAGGAACGGAGCTCTCTTTACCCTACCCCTAAGAGGCTCATAGCATGAAGGGTTTTCTCTTGCCCATTAACCCTCATGGGATCTCCAAGTACTTGTGCAGTCCAAGTGCCACTCCTGAATCTACATGAGAGCCTGCATCTTAGCATCCTCAGGCAAGGAGGCCCCCGACTGTCTCCCCGTCACGTGAAGAACCATCTCATCTTGTCCCTCTTTGAATTTGGCTCTTACTAGCATTGTTCAAAGCCACCTTTGGACAGAAAGAATGAGCAACCAGTGTCCCTTCACCTGCTCTATGCTACTCAGGGTTGTGCTCTCGTATTGTAGTTGATGAGGGCTGGAGAAAGACTTAGATCTTGGTGCAGGAAAACGGGCTGCCATTGCCTTTGACCTTTCATTGTTCTCCTCAAGAGCTACAGCTGTGGAACCAAAGAACAAGTACAGCCACAGCATTTCAACAGCTGCTGTTGACAGGGCTAATAAACATGACTTAACTGCTTCCTAGGAAAAGTAAAAATGCATTTCACACAGGATGTGATGCATAAAGTGGTTTCCCTGAGAAAGCCGTGGCTGTAATCTGGAAGTTAAACAGAGTGTTTTGATTGTGAAATGGAAGTTTCACTGATGGCTTAAGTGCAAATCTTCAATGCAGAATGAAGCAGGGCACTCTTACAGCATCTGCCCATTACTAAAACAGACAACCAATAACAAATTGTGAACATTTTTAATTTGTTGCTAGATATTTAGTAACTTCTGAGCAAGAGTATAACATTTAAATTCTAAAATAAGGAGCCTAGTGTCACTTCACATCTTTAAGGTAAAAGCTGCTGGAACTACAGGTTTCATGAGAAACTCACATTGTTTCCTCTCCTCCTCTCCTCTCCTCTCCTCTCCTCTCCTCTCCTCTCCTCTCCT
>VZTU01009623.1:524340-537990 GCA_013400835.1 Zapornia atra
CCTCCTCTCCCCTCCTCACCCCTCCCTTCCCTTCCCCAATGGGTCCCAAGTATACACTTTGAAGGCTCAAGCATGTCAGAACAAATACAAAGGGAACTCAGTTGGTTATTCTATTTAAGTCTCGGCGCTCTCGGAAGCTTGTTTTGGCACAATCAATTAGTTCCTCTGTGCTTTTTCACCTTCCACAGAAGCAGTGGGAGCTTTACACGTACCGTTTTATAATCTTCAAACAGCCTCCTAATGCTTTTGCTTCCCATCAGTTTGTTGCCAGGCACAAAAGGGGTTTAATCACAAAATGATTGATAACTCTATTTAAGCAGAACATTAGCCTAATGACGTATGAAACTGTAGCGGAGTTGTTAGCTTATGTACAAATGTATTCCTTAAAGAGTGACTCAAGTTGCCTTGTCTGCTGTCCCAATCAGTTTGCTAATCTTTCTGCAAATTTCTCCTTCCTATTAATCTTCTGCTGATGAACACCCATTAGGTACTCTGCTCGGTGCCCACGGCCGTTCCCAGCATCTTGGGAGAGAGTTGGTGGTGTAAGAAGGGCCCTAGATGGTAGGTGATAGTGGGACACACGTGTTCAAGGCTATGGAAAGCCCACATGCAGCACACCACTTCAGTGGAGCCTGTGCTGCTCCATACCTTCTCTCCACACAAGGCTGCTCTGTCTCAGAGGTGATGAGGCCACGTCTCTGAAGTCCTTCTGAGCGCTGCTATTATCTGCCTTGTATTGGGTTGGGATTTTTCAGAAGAGACGAATCTTTTAGCTCTCTTATCCAGTGGTTTTCTTCAGAATACCAGTAATTCTAAGCTGAAAGCACAATGCAAGCATTTAGGAACCTGGCTAGCAGCGTGCTCTCCCGTGGATGCCACATACGCTCTATATGACCCCAGTGTTTCCAGTTAAACCAGCTCCTGGGGACTGGGCTAAACTGGTTTGATGCAGCTGGGCTCCGCTTATGCCCTGCCGAGCATAACATTACAGCTCAGACTCAAATCCTAGGCTTTTTTTTCCCCTCACAAAGTCTCAAGCTGCCAAAACTCATGGAGGAAAGTGTCCCATACATGAAACTAATGATGAGACATCTAATACTGGCACTACAATGATCAGTGCTTTGCAATATGACATCCTCTGCCTGAAGAGCAAGACTTCAGCGGTGTTTTGCACTGTTGGGGCCAGCTGATACACTGGATATCTGGCTCTCATGGCTATAACCATTCAGCAGACATTGGCATATGCCTCAAACCTCCATGACACTTTGTTTTTTCTTGCAGTCCGAGACATGCAGCTGTTGCCTGGGAAGCAGCAGGATCTTGGTGCTGCCTTTTACCCCTCCCAGACCTCCCCCAGCAGTAAGTGTTTTTGCCTAAGGACTCGGCCAACAAGACCGTGCAGTTGCTTCAGATGTATTAAGGGTTGTCTAAGGGAAGCCAGGCTTTGTGTCATATGCCTGAGCTCGTGTCTGAAGCAGCTGGGATGGCGAAGCTTCTGCTGAGCCCTGCAGTTGCCACCTTCAAGGGAAGATGTTTCATGACAAGCTCCCAATGGAGTTGATCTTTGCATGAAATAGAGCTCACCTGACCTCCAGCTTCCATTATCACACACTTGAAGGAAGTAGATTTCTAGCCAGTAGATTTACAAAGATTCTGCACTCTACGTCACCGTGTTAGAAAGGCTCTTCAGTCCACGTTTATTTGTCTTCATTCCTTCTAATTAGTATTTGGCCAAGGAAAGCTTGGCCATCCATTTCTGATGCTACTTGTCCCTGGGTGACTGGCTAAGAAATACTTCACATGTCACTACGTGGTTATCCTCTGTCATCGCCCTAACTGTCTCTCTTATGGATGAAAAGGTCCCTCCTGGAAACTGATCCCCACAGATCCTGACAAGTCCATCAATCCCCTGCTGCAGAGCGTGTGCCCACCCCAGATACCTGAGGACAAATGAATGATGATTGATATTCCCTTTATACCCTGTAACAGCAGCCATTAACCCTGCTGGAGTTGTTCTGTCACACTGAATACTACCAGGAGGATGGTTTGCAAGTCTTTTATATCTAAACCACAGCTATTTATATCCTGAATGCTGTATGGCAATGATGGGAAGTGAATCATCAAAGATGTTTTGATTGCATGAATAAGATTCAATTTCAAGTTTAGCCTAATGATGCAAATATCCTTCCCTGGAGATGCATGCATGGTCTCCTGCCATGCTGGCAGGGCATGTGGTAGGGCTTTGTCCCTTATAGATCTGGATAATTAAAGAGAAGGACACAGTCAGTAATTTGGTGGGAGACCCCCCCCCAAGCCAAATTTGGCTTGAAAGGAGAGAATGATTGCTTTTATTCATTATGTCACAGATTTTTCTAACTGAATTCATACCCGACCTGCTGACCACGCCATCCAGGAAGGAAGGTAAGCCCAGGATGGCTGGAGATGTCACCCCAGGGCAGAGGTGGCTTACGTTGGCAGACTTCTAGGAAAAAAGAGTTCTTCCTTCTGCTCTGCTTTCCGCCTTGCTCCTACCATCCTTTATCATCCTTTATCATCTTCTACTTCAGTTTCCCACCTGCAAAGCACCAGCTGAGCAGCTGCAGCCCAGCCTGTGAAGGAAAACCCACGGTGAGGAGATGGGGACAGGGAGCCCAGCGGCCTCCCCAAGGCGCACCATGATGCCTCCTGACTTGGGCACTGGAGATGTGGGTGAGGTTTCTGTGAGATGAAGCATCCCAGCACTTGATGTCCCATTGAATTGTTCCTTGGGACAGGGATGAGCTGCCTCTCTCCAGTCCTGCTTGCAACCAAGATGTTTCTCCTTGTACTGCGGTGTTGCGGAAGCTGATGGGAGGCTGAGATGTTTCAACCCAGAGCTGGTGACTGCAGGCATGGTTTCTGGATAGCAGATGCTGGCTGATAGCATTCATTCCTGTTATTTATTACACTTTTTTATAGAATATAACTTCCCTACCAGAAGTGATTGAAAATAGGCTCCTTTAACATGTTGTATGCTGAACACTAGTGGGAAAATCCTGAGGAAAGCCAAAGAGATGTATGAGAACACTAGAATTGCTTCTCCTTCCCCCACCACCTATAAATAGCCACAGGCCAAGAGCTTGATAGGAGGTTTTAATTAAACAGATTGGGGTTTAATATCACCAAAAACATATGTCTGGAGGTGTTGACACCCTTATCTGGTACTTCCTGCCATTGTCCTGGAACTCGGTCATCTTGAAGCCTTCAGATATTTAAGATGCTTCTGACAGAAACGGAGTGGCAGGAAACTCTCCTTTGCCATGTGCTCCCAGGTGAGGGCACAACTCTATCATGTATATATGGTGGGAAACCAGCTTGAAATGCAGAATCACCTGTGATGAACCCTTTCCCACCAGTGCCATGCTAGGTCTGAGATACAAACCAACGGCACTCCTATGTATGTGGACAAAATTCTACTGAATGTCTGTGTTTTTTCCCCTGTTAGCTTCACTCCTTTAGTCACGCTTGCCTATAGCTAATGCTTAATTTTATTCTCATAAACAGTCACCCCTGTTTCCAAGAATGTTTTTAGGAATGGGTGGTTCCTTAAAGCACAGCCATTTGCTGCTCCTTGCAGGCTGGTAGTGACCCACTGTTTTTAAACTAGACTACTCCTATGAGTACGTAGCACCTGAAGGCACATGGACTGGCACCCCCACCTCTTTTACTCCTCTTTTCCTCTAGCAATCTCTGATGCACTCTTTCAAACCCATGCTTACCCCTTCCCCCCCATCAGTTTTTCCAGTTGATGTTTTTTTGCAGACTAGGAAGCATTGCCTTAAAACCTATGCTGGGCTCATGCAGAAGTGACCAGGCAGCAAGCAGAGATACAAAGGATGCAGAGATGCACGTGTGATGCTGAGAGGACAAAAACAAGAGCCCTCTGACTTGGGAGGAGAACTCCCAAACTGCCATGGGTGTTTATATACCTAATTAGGGTTATTTTTTTTGCCCTTCATTGTGTGTGTTTCTGGCTTGCCTCTCTAGTTGTGATGGCAAATAATGATATTTTTTTTTAACAAAGTATATAATGTATCCTTATTATTATATTTTACTAAACCTGAAGCAAACCTAATACTTTCTTCTCTGGACGCATGTTGTCTACCATGCAGGCTGCCACAGGTCGATTAGCTTAGTTTCATGCTAAGAAAACTGTGCTGCTGCCAGCCTGTGGGATAAAAACCCAAATATATTCTTTTTTTTTTTTAACTTGGAGCATTGAAAATCAATGTTAGTTTTACTGGTTGGAGCTCAGCTATAGCAAACCCTGGGCCAAAATCTCCACAGGTGTAAAGCAGTACAGCTGTTCTGGCCGGAGGGCACTTGCACCCGCTCAGCCAGATGGGTTTTATTACTTATTTGATCAAATTAAAGAATATACACGTCTCGCATTGATTCTGACAGAGATTTGTGAGCCAGGAGCATTGAGAATGGCAAAAAGTCATGCACACAACCACTGATTATTTTGTATAGTAAAAAAAAAAAAAAAATCAGGCTTGCTTTGTCAGCACAGCATCCCCAGGCTGTTACTGACCTTATGATGTGTCTTGCTCCCAGTGAAGTCAAAGCGAATGGTTATTTGCATGGTGTAAGAAGTGATCACCCAAAAAACTAAGAGGGACCCCGCACTGTTTACACCAGCCTACCTCATCATCTCCAGCATTTGAAGGTTGAGTCACCTTCCCTGGATGTGTTTTAAAATAGGGTAGATCAGGTACTCGGGGATATGGTTTAACTTAGGACGGGAATGGTTGGACTTGATGACCTTAAAGGTCTTTTCCAACCTTGTGATTGTGTGATTTACCAGTCCTGTAAAATCCTGGGAGGAGGACATTGTTTATGGGGGACTGGGCAGTGTAAGCAATGGGATACAGTCCTGACCAAGGAGGGATGTCCCCTGTGGGTATCAGTCCAGTCAGAGACGGCAGGGATCTTTATTCATGTGGTGTCTCGTGCCACGGCAGAAAACCAGCTCAATTTCTTCCCCTAAACCCAGATGCACAAACTAGACTTTTCATCTCATCCATGAAAAAAACAAATAAAAATTGCAATATATCTGCCTGCAGGTGAGGAGGACAATTATATCCCCCCACACTCCTTTTTTTTTTTTTTTTTACCCCAAAGAAAAAAAAAATAAACATCTCTCACTGTAGAAAAATCTGTCCTTCATTTAGCGAAGCCGGCAGCTGTCAGGAAAGACACAGATTGACAGGGGAAAGAAACAGTGAAAAAGCTCCCAGAACACTGTATAAGAAAAAAAAAAATTACTCTTATGCTGCTGACCTCACACAGAAGTGTGTATAATCAAAATAAAAACAGCAGTATAACGTCCTGGCTATTTCCAAAATGGGAGTACCATACACACTGCAAGGTATCCTGCTTAGAGAGCCTGCAGTTATATTTTTCTTGAGATTTTTTTTTTTTTATTTTTCCCTCCAGAACAGGAAATCTGGAATGTTTAGAGGTTGGTCCCCTCCTGAAACAACCATATTTCTTTTTTCCATCTCCTTGATCATATTACAGTCTGGTTTGAGCAAATTACTTTGGGACTGGTGATTTGCAAGGGCACCGGCGCAGTTGAAGTAAATTTGTGACCTGCATGAGAAATCACATGCTGGATCATTAAAACTCAAATAGTATTTTTTTAAAATAATAATTTCTCTCTCTTCTTGTCCTCCCCTTGAGTTTACATAGGCTTGGAATTTTTCCTCCACTTTAATATTCTTTCTGTCTGTAACCCAGTTCACTTCCAGACCCCGCTGTTCAGCTGTTACTGAAACGTCGTCTTCAGAAACACCAAGCAGGGAAATGTTGATTTGTTTTGATCTCAGGGGAAATAATGTAACTCAGCAACAAGCTCACCGACAGCAACTCTTAACACTCAGCTAGACAACTTGCAGAGAAATCACCTTGCTGGTAGGTTGTACGCATATATTTAATTGCATTTAATTCTGGAATGCTGATACAAGTTGTTTGAGCTGTTTGGTTCACTGGATGAGCCAAAGGAGACTAGAGGAAAAAAAAAAACAACTATAAAAAAATTGTTTGGTTTCATTTTCAAGATTCTTTAATCCTCATTGCTATGTGGCCTTTCAAAACACTTTTTGTAGTTTTTAATTATGGAATGATCAAAACAAATGCCATTTTGAAATAAGAAGCTGAAACGCTTTGTGTAGATGGTCCTTAAAGGTAAGTTGGAGGAGTGGAAGAAAAGGTTAAACCGCAGCATTTGGGTGCGTAATCCATCCAGGCTTTGGGGTACCTTCTGCCCAAATCTGCCCCATTTCAGTTGTAAATGTGCATTTTGCCAGCAGAACTGGGCTGATACCCACGAAAATGACTTTTACTTCCCCCCCTTATAATCACATTGCACTCCTCCCACTGCTTTTCCTTACAAACACTGCATTTTCACTCTGCAGCCTCTCAGGGTATTAATGTGACCAGGCCAGGAAGACATTTCCTACGAGCGATTAGTCACAAAGCAGGACTGTTCTTCCCAGTAGCGACTCCTAGAAGCACGCAGGGTTTGACTGCGACCAACATGCACTTTACCAGTTCACCAGGCTACCTGCTGGCCAGCCAGCTTTCCAAAAGCACTGCAGTTATTCACAACAAAAGCATTTCAGAGGGAAAACCATTAGAGCAGCGATGCTATGCCCGTCTTGCTGCAGAGATGATCACCTGCCACGCACGGATGGCACTACAATGGGACAATTGTGTCCAAGGCATTTGCTGTCCCATGGCTTCCTGAATCAGCTGAAAGCATCCTCCGCCATCAGGGAATAAATCATGGCTGGATTTGTTGCTGGCATTATTTCTGCATTTGGGGAATTGTACTCGTTATCCCACAGTATATTTAGTTCCCATTTGAAGCTTCTTCTGGACAACCTACTGGGTTTGAAAGCTAAGCCGCTAAGCCAGGCATCTCCAATGCCCATTCATGTCTGAATGCTTCCTGCTTCCCCAACACTTGGAGTTGACACACTGGCACTTCAATATAACAATCCTGAAATGCCCCACAGTGCCAGGATCCTCCCTGTACCTCACCGTCCCCACGCTGTTCCCGCTGCAGGCAACCACCCACTCTGCCATGAGGGCCTGCAGGCTGTCAGGTTGGAGATGCAGGAGTGGAGATGAGTGGAGGGATGGATGAAGGAGAAGAGCAGGAGGAAATACAGCGTGGCAGATTTCCAGGGTACAACGACATGAGCTGACAGCCAGGTTCAGGGACCTCGGAGCAACTTGCTGCAAAATGAGACTAACAAATAAATAAACCCTGGATTTTAATTAACATGTTCTTTCATTCGTGCAAAGAATTAAAAACCCATCCATCATCATCTTTTTTTCTTGTTTTTTTCTATAATTAGGAGTTTTGCTATACTAATTGTTACATTTGTCCAATTCCATCAAATCAAATTAATGACAGCCAGATGGTCGTGGCTCTCAAGATGCCTCACTTGGGGCTAATCCATGCCCTCTGCTGTGCAGAAGCGAGGAGCAAGGGGAGCCTCTGCTCTTCCTCTGTGCACTGGAAGGTCTAGATTAAGAAATACAGAGTTAGTCAGCAGGAGGCAAAGCTGGTGAAGATTGCTGCAACCAGCTCTCCCCATGGAGCTGCCGTTGGGATTATTCACCCCGTTCATGCACCGTGGTCAAAAACCATGCACTAGGACAGATGGGGATGAAGGAACTAATGTCTCTGGGACAGAAACAAGGTGCCTTTGATCTCTGCAGTCACTCCAAAGGATGTAAAGATTCATACGTGTCCCCTCCCCGTGAGCTCCCGGCGCGCTGTGTACACACTGCGTACAAACCTTCCGCCTCCTGCTTGGTCCATAACCCACACACATGGACTCTTTAAGGGCGAGGTTTGTACCCGTGTCTTTTGCTCCGCAACAACAGACTCAAGGCATTGTTCCCGGCACCTCCTGCTAATACATATGTATTACTAATCACAGCAGTTTATTTAAGAAGCAGTGGGTCAAACCTGTGGTGATCACTTGAACGATACTTGAAAATTATTACAGGGTGTGCCTGTTGTAGGTTAGGATAATTAAGGCTGTGTTATTAGCATTCTGCCCTTCCCTATTGCCAATTTAATTTCCTGGAACATTTTTACATCCTGCTCCTCATCCTGCCTTGGGGGTTTGTAGTAAAACTCAATAACCATTTTCCTTTCTAATTTTTTTTTTTTTTATGAAAGCACCATCTTATTTCACCACTGCAGCTTAGTTAAGTCTCTGTGCCAGCCTGCCTGGTGTTAGTGCTTCCCCCTGCTCGGGGCTCACAGCCCACCCAGAAACTGTGCAGCTGTTTCATCACATTCTGCAGGCATTTTTCTTCAGAGACCCTCATGGTTAATCAGAGTCTCTCTGAGGACTTTGAGGCAAGCTTTAACACCTGTGGATTTTGGGAGACTTGAGTAGTCAAGCAATGGAGAAGACTCTTCCAAGTCAACTGTAGGACTATTAGTTTTTGGGGGGTATTTTTTTATTAATTTCATGCTGGCAGATGCAGCAAGCACGTGCATCCAGAAGGTATACCACCCATCCTATACATTGCCCCTGTACGAAGCCAAGAGTCCTCACCCTGCACACCACCAGCACGGCTTACTGGGATGTGGGATGTACTGAACAGGGCTCTGACCACAGCTGTGTTTAGCCTGATGCCAGCACAGAGCTGGAAAGCTAAAAACCTGGGCAACAGCTCCTCCAGGCAGGAGGGCAGTGGGGCTTTTGGTAATTCTCTGCATTCTCAAAGTCAGGAAGAAAACCATGAGCCTGCCAGAGCCATAGCCACCACCAGTTGCAGCCTGCCTTTAATGGGAAAACCTCAGCTTTCCATGTTTCCCCTGTTTGACGGGCAATCCTGTTAGGAATAAAAACCACAATCACAGACTGTTGTTTGTGGAGCTTAGCTACAAAAAAAAAAAAAAAGCCTTTTTTTTTAAAATATATTTTCTACTGATACAAGCAGAAGCTTCTTCACCTGGCATTCAGGCAATGCTGCCTCTCTGTAACAAGATAGTTGAGCCAAAGTTTCAATTTAAAGCTTTCCTCCATGCTTTTCAGTCTCTGAGGACATTAATGTTGCCTCTGAGATAACCAATCCTTGAGCTCTGTCTCCAAAAGGCAATGCTGAAGAGCAGCTTTCTAGGCTTTTGGATTGCTTGGCTTGCATCAAATGCCTTATTCTAGTGTGTTTCAGAAGAGCAAATGCTCCTGCGGACACTACCGGGGATTCAGCTCCTTCTCAAGCTCTCAAGATGTGGCTAAAGAGAGTGGAAATCAATCTTCCAGCTGTTTAAAAGCAAGTATTGCTAGCAAGGTTGTGATGGGATTTTCTCTGCATTTGGGCTAGGCTGACTGCCCCCATTATCTGGCATTGGGAAGGTTCTCGTTTTGCTGTTTCTCATGTCTTAAACTGTTTTACAAACAACAGTGGCCAACACTTTCACATCCAGACACCAAACCAAGTGGCACTGCACTCACAAAATAGAGAGGCAGTGCTTTTGCCTGCATCACTGGGCCCCCTGAGACAGGTGAGGAAGGGTTAAGAGGCACTAATGAAGGCTTCATATTATAATGATGACTGGGTAGCTCCAGCTGTGAATGGCTGCAGGAAGAGCACAAGCTTTTGAAAGGGAGACTTTGAGTTGGGTTCCAGTGTAGCTTTGATACAGAAAAGGCACACGTTGGGTGGGAAAGGAGGTGGGACAACTGATAAAAGTAAGTGATTTTAGGGGAGAAAGGGCTGGTGCCAGGACGTAGTGCCTGTGTGGTAGAAAGGGGCTGGGCAGTCCTTGACGGGAGATGATGGCTCTCAGAAGTCAAAGATTCCTCTGCTTGGATAACATTTTCCTCCCTCATGATGGACACTGGTCTCCACTTGTCTATGTTTTATTTGGAAAGGTTAACATCCATGTGGTTAAGCCTGAAGGGGCTTCTGCCCCAACCAGCTCTTCAGGGGAAGGAGCAGAGGAGAACTTCCTGTGCCAATGCGCTAGACTGGAAATTGTCTTTTAGTCAGTGTCACAGCCCGGGTGACCTGACCTTACAGGTCAAAGAGCAGACAAAATTCAACACCACCTGCTAGTAGTTAGTTAAAACTTAACCCAAAAGTTGGGGTCAGCAGCCTCAATGAGCTACAGCTGTACTGAAGATGATCGGTTTACCTTTGGGAGGCATCCGATGCCTAAATAAACCCAGGCAACACATGGGGACACATGGGACAGTGCGGTGCTGACCCACTTGGCTCCACTTCACACAAACCTCCCGTGGCTTTGCAATGCTGATACACTTCCCTCTGGCTGGTCCCAGTTTGGGTACCCAGTTACCAGCCTGTATAGCTGCAAAACACCTGGGTGTTTTATCATGCACTGCAAGCATCTCATCCTGCCTGCCAAAAATTCAGAGCAGCTGCCCAACCTAATTTTACAAGTCAGGTGTTTGTCTCTGACAGGAAACTCTTCATATCTTTATGACTAGACATTATTATATTGTTCTTTCATTTGATAACTGCTGCAGTAATGGCTTCCATTTGCAGTAAATCTCTTGCACTGTCTTTTTCCCCCCTATTAAACATAAGATGATAACCTTTGTGGGAGGCTGCGTGCAGAAACTCGGTGAAGCTTTAAGAGGCTGGGGAAGAGAGATGGGAGAGGGAAAACATGGTCAGCACTAGCAAAGTGCCTGCTGGGATGATGGTTTTGGAGAAACTAACAATATCCTGGAGTACTTGGAAGTCCCTACCCAGCATGCAAGCTGAAGTGAAAAATGAGTATTTAAATAGCTCCTCAAGTTATAAAGTGCTGCTTGGTACCTAGAAAAGATGCCTGTGACGCAACAACAAATGAGCATGAATGTGACTCAATGCAAATATTTCACTTTATTTTACCAGCACAGCGTAGAACCTGTCCCAGCTAATGGCTCTGGAGGCACCAACTACAAGGCTTTGATAAGCTCTCCCCAGCACACAAAAGTTCAGCTGTACCTTAACCAGTAATGCAGTCCATCTTTGGTTTGCTGCAGGCAATGCTGGAGCTTGACCAGACACCTGGGCTGGGAGCAGGCAAGACCCCAAAGCTGTGAAGGAGCGCTCCAAAGACCTTCACTGCAGCTGCTCTCAGGCAGTTTACCACTCCTCTTCTTTGTCAGCTGTTTTATATGTATTAAAAAATACAGTCAGCTTGGAGGGTGACAGCACAAGGAGAGAGCACATCGACAGCCTGCACCACCAAGAGCTTTGCACTCCTTATCCCCTGTTGTAAGACAGTTTTGGTGGCCCAGTAGTACAGCTCTGGTTTACCTGGCAGCTCGTTTGTTCTGGAGCTGAGCTAAAAGTTTTGCAAACCATGGTGCTGGATAAACAAACACACCCCTGAGAATGTGAGGAGCTGCACACAGGTCTGCTTAGCTCAGGTAACCACATGGCTGTGTGCTTCAGACCAGGTAATGAATAAAAGACGTGCAACTGCAGGAGGAAAAGGAGAGACTGCAGCTCTGAATTCAGCACTTTGGTGCCAAGCAGCAGTGCTGCGAGCATGTGTTTGAGATGGACCATGCAGACAAGGTGTAACCTGTCATCCCATGTCTGTAAGTCCCAACGAGTGAAAAGGGCTGAGGATGGGGTGGGACTGGTGCTCCAGTGCTGTCTACAGCCTCCTGTGTCACTGGCTGTCGTGGAGCAACTTCACCTGGGTGCACAAAGCCTACCGCAGAGTGGTGCAGATGCTGGAGTTTAAGTTGGTTTTGACAGGGGTATTAAACCAGAGCCTGGAGCTCTTTGGAGGTTGGGGAGCAGCCGTGGTCCAACCTTCTGTGTGCAGCTGAACAACCTGGGCTAGAAATGCAGGACAGCTGTAAGGAGCCCAGAAAAGGAAAACAAATGCTACTGGGTGGAGACCCCAATTCGGGCAGCCCCTGCAGCCTTCTCAGTCAGAGGTGCATGAGCAAAACCATCGCAGAACTAGATCTTCTAACTCCTGGATGTGCTGAGGCTACAGCCAGCAGATGTTCTCCCACCAGAGGATTTCAAATTCAGGTTGTAAAATAACCTCCCCTACATGGAGTAAAGGGCTTCTCCTCACCACTGGCCTGTCTAAATTACCCCAGTTGCAAAAGGACGTTCTACCTTCGATTGGAAAACAGGATGCAAAATTATAGTGGTTATCTACAGCACATTTAAGTTCATTTGAGACAATGAATATCTTGTTGGCTTCCCAAGTCCCCACTAAATCATCATTTACACACTGTAATTTAAAGCATGTACTCCGCTGGTAAAATCCATAAGGGCTATAATGTGTGTATACAGTCATTACTGTTGCTGTTTAGTTTCTTATCTATTTTAATAGCTAAAATATTAAAATGGGGAAAGCACAGTACTGATTATCCACCGATATGCCTAATTTCACACTGTGAAGGTATCTGCTAAAATAACACGTATGTAATATAGGTAAATGAACGCTCATGGGAGACTGAAGCCAGAACACAGTAGGGATTCCAGAAAGAATTGTTTCTTCAGAGGAAAGGAGGGGGGGGAACAACCCCACAACCCACCCTAAAGCTTCAAATAAAGCCTTTTGCTACGCTTTTAAAAAAATAAATGCCAGCAACGTGTTTTAATTTCCCACGTGGTTAGATATACTGGCGTTATGAGAAATCCCTTATTTATGAAGCTCCTGGATAAACCAGGGCACTGATCCTGGAAATGCCTCTATCCCTGTCGATTATTTCTTCAGTGGCTCAAAAATAAAAAGCTTTATTTTACTTTTTTTAAACTCAGCAAGCTTATGAGCAGCAGGTCAGGGCAGCTCATATGAGGGGAGATGTACAGCATTCATCTCTTACGGCACTATTGGGTTTATCTGGAAAAAAATTAAAAAGTGGGGGAAGAGCTGTTCATCCCTCAGGCTGCTTGTTGCCTGCCTGGGATGAAACGTAGATGCTTTGGCCAGAGGAGTTTCTGCTGTAAGGTTTATTTCTTCAATTTTTTTCTCTTTTTTTGGTCTTTGTATCTTTTTTCCCCCTTGTATCTTTTTTGATACTGCCTTTTATTCTTTCACTTTTCTTGTCTTCCTTTTTTGCCTCTCATCATTTTTGTTGTCAGGTTGTTGGGTTTTTCCCCCCAGAGGTGTGGTGATTTAAAAGTAGGTGACCAAACGCTATGTTTTAGACAGAAAAGCATTCAGTTGCCATAAAGACCACAAAAAGCCGCCTGTCTAAAGGGCAAAGCAAGCACTTGTCCTCACAAGCACTGCTGCGGGCACAAAAATCCCCTTTTCAGGGTGTGAATCCTCACAGGTTGGATGTGGTGAGGTGAGCACATGCTTCCACCTCAGGCACCCACGGGATCTTTAATTATTGTTAAATTAATGTTAAAACAAAACCAATCAACGGCAGTGTTGGTTTCTCCCTCTCTCGCCTCTTCCAAACTTTTTTTCACCCCCGAAAGCCCGCTGGCGCTGCCTGAAGCCCGAGAGGTGGCTGCAGGCCTCAGGTATCCCCCTCACCCGCGGCGGGCTGCGGGGCCAGGCCTAACCAGGCCTCTCGTGGGGTCGGGGCCTTAGTTCTGAGGGGGAAAATGCCCGTCGGGCCAGAGTAAGGGGCGGGG